>WMED01017872.1:0-12873 GCA_019650415.1 Pipa parva | reverse complement strand
GTGTTAATGAGCAGTTGGACAGGTGTACCTAATAAAGTGGCCGGTGAGTGTATATATATAGCTTACATTATATTCCACCTTTCAAATTTACAGGCACATTGATAAAATATTTTTTATGTAAATAAAAATGTCAATTCATACCCTGTAGTATTAAAATATGAGGGCAGACCTCCCCTGCCATGTCCATGTGCCATGCACTGCCGGTACAATAAATGATCTGGTGAATTCTGCAAACTTGCCTCATCTGTAGGACATTGTGGAATATAACATACAGTATTTTAATACCCAGATAAAATTCTACATTTTATTTTTATATCTTAGTACAGATGGAAATGTTTTCCACATATTCAAAATGTGCATTAGCTTCACAAAGATTCCAAAGAGACAGGCCCCCTTTTTGAAGAAAGAATTATTTCTTATTGTTTTCCATTAAATTAATAAGTATTAGGCAGTGTCTAGAAAATATACCTTTCTTTATTGATATTTATTCAAATATCATATTAAGAATGACAGAGGCCTGCTTTTATACTTGCACATGATAATTAAAATAACTGTTACAAACACGTCTGTTGAAATTGGGAATGCTGTTCTTCCTTCTACCCCTTCCTGTAAATATTATCTCTCCATTTTCCTCTCCTCTTCTGATTCTCCCAGGATTTATCATCTCTCCTTTTACCTTGCAGTCAATAAATGCCTCCTAAGTCTTACTCTGTCTACCACATGATTTATATTAGCATCATAATCCCCTTAGGAGTTTACCCTATTTGTCTGAAGCAATGGGTACAATTTATCCTAAAGCCATGACACAATTGTCTCATCCAATCATGACAAGACATGCTCTCTTCATTTAGTCAAGGAGTCCTCTTGTCAGGTTACCATACATACTGCACTCTGCAATACTTTTAAGTACAATTGTCCTGGTGCAAAATCATGCAACTTGTATTTTAAAAAATATAGTTAAACTTATTTAGATTTAGGATTATAAAAGTATTGCATGCATAATTTACAAACGGATTATTTATTTTGTATATTTATTTTCTTGAATCTTGCTATAGCAACAAAATGTAAATTAGAAATAGCAGAAATATGAAATTTATCATCTATTAGAACAGAAGTTACTACTCATCAATTCCTAGCATCCTGATGACAGGCAACATCTGTTTCGGGATGTTGAGGTTTGTAGATTGACAACATCTGGAGAGCCACAGGTTGAAGAACAATATATTAGATGAATGATTGGTTTGAGATGGGAACATTTAAGGTTTGTACATTTTTTTTCTGTCTTTTTTTTTAATTGGGTCTTAACCTAAATGTAACATTGTATCTTAAAGAAATGATTGGGGAAAACAAAATTAAATTGCATTTTTAGGTGACTGATTATTACTAATTGTTGTGCTAGAATGCAGAAGGCATCACCCAGATGTATTTACAACCCATGAAACATTTACTATTCTACCTTTTACAATTTTAGGCTTGGTGTACTTTTTTAGACCCCATTGTAATGGTTAATTTATATAGCGCTAATATACTGTATAATGCAACACTTTACAGAGGTTCTTCATTCACTTCAGTCCCTGCCTTGTGAAGCTTACAATCTAGTTTTCCTGTTTAGTCACACACACATAGACAGACACAGATGTATGTTTTTAGATTGTAGGAGGAAAGTGGAGTGCCAGGAGGAAACCCATGCAAGTGCAGGGGGAACATACAAACTCCATGCAGATGAGGTCCAGGGTGGAATTCAACCCAGAACTCAGCACTGAAAGGCAGCAGTGCTAACCACTGAGCCACAGCGCACTGATGTATTTTTACATCCATGATGTATTTTTAACTTGTTTGATGGAAGCTAACTTTGAGAATAAAGTGTATTAAAGGAGAACTAAAGTGATAAATAGGAATAAAATATAAAGATCAGCATTGCAGTGACATCACAGGTCCAAATTTACGCTCATAATGTATTCAAAATGGATGCTGTGAGTCTGTAGTAAATGCTATGTAAACTTCAGTGGGACAGTACAGGGCATATAGACTTAATTGGATAAATTATGTATTTATGTGGAGGTAGCTTTAGTTCTTCTTTAATCTTATAGAGCTTGAGGTTTGTATAGAAATCTGAAACCTGGAAAAACAATTGGGCCAGCGTTTCACTACAAATTTGGCAAACAAAGTGATGTAAAATCTGCTACATTTTTCATCCAACAGTTTTTAAGAAAATAGCATCAACTCTTTTCTTGAAATTGCATTCACAGAAAGATGTGAAAAACATGTGAAAGGTAAGTAACTGGCTATTTCATAATATGAGAAAATAAAGCATCCTGATTGGACCTTTCAATGAATTTACAGCACAGTCTTCAATATTAGAAGCTTACTTTCATGCTGAGAAATGTTTTTCCTGTCCTCTGTCCTTTATTTTTCCTCCTTTGACAGATCTTGTTACGGTAGTGTGTACATAGCTAGGCCAGATGACAGGTTGTGGCAGCGGCTGTGTTTGTGCATTTTTTTTTTCTATCAAACTGATTACAGAGCTGTGAAAATGTGAGATTTTAGATCTTGGAGACAAGCACAGAATGCAGGCTCCTTGGACCTGACTCCAAGTTCAGAGGCCAAGAAACAAATACATGTTTGAGAATCCAATTAGAGTGAAATATCTGGAGAGAAACAAGAAAGAATTGTTTTATTATTCACATCATTTTATGGCAAATTATATCCATGAATAATGTATTTCCTGTACAAAATGTTGAATTCTTAGTGCATCTTCCAAGCATTTGCTACACTTAAAGGCAGTAAGTGCACGACAGGTTCTACTTTGACCAGAAGCTGTACAGAAATTGAGTGAAACATGCGGGTGGTTAGATGGAATAATGACTTGCTTTGGATTTTAGACATGGTATTTAATCAGTGATGTTCCACTATGTTAGGAGAAGTCTGATGACAATGACATGATTTTGTTAAAAAAGGCAATCTTTTACTGAATAATACATTTTAATGATCTCAGCTAGATTTACTGGTTTATTTTTTACCATATACTCACAGGCCTAGGTGTCTGATCTAAGCAGCTTAATACTCGATAGCCTAAATCAGTAAGGAGTTGTAGCCAAGATTCAAAAGTAATCGGTATAAGTGGAAATGCAGTGTACCGAGAAGTCGAGATAGCTTTATGTCTAGCATAAGTGCAGTGTTACTGGCTATAACAAAGTCATGAGTTGCAGCAGGAGATGGAAGCAAGTAACAGCAAAAGAAAAGGAATGCTGAAGGAATCAGCTTTACTGACTAAGATAACTGAAAAAAAGCTAAAGTCCTTATAATAAAGTGATTTTTACATATATCTGTGTGTGCCCTGCAGTTTTCATAGCAATATTAGCTCTAGGCTCCTAGTAAAATAGGTCCAGTGACCAGTGTATTTTATTGAGAGATTTAGTTTTAGGACGGTTGCAGGCCATGGATACACATAAGAATTACTTTTATACATTCATGGATATCATTTCAATGCCCTTGTGATAGAAAAGGAAGTAAAAAAAAGATGATGCTCTTCTTCTAGAATAGCAGATAATGTTAAGGTATAAGGAAACAGTGCTGTATCCTGCTTTTCTCTCTATTAGTCTGGCTTGTAGAAAAAGTGACCACACCTACTGTTTTTGTCTCTGTAGCCAGTTAGAGAAATCTGTTGTAGAGGAGTGGGTGCTGCTCCAATGCTAGATTAGATATGGGCTCTGGATTAGCAGGGTTTTAGGGGGTCTCATGAAGCTTCTAGTTGTGTAGCCACTTCAGGAAAAAGCTTACTAAACTCAAAAAGTTCGATTTTGGCCTTTTCGAGTTTATTCCCTATAAATACCGCAGTTTGATCGGATAAATATCAATCGATATTTTTCTATCAATTTTTATCAACCAAAACATAATGATCAGATTTTTTGATCAGAGTTTTCAATAGAAAAGTAACCATACTTACTTTGGTACTTTGGCTAATTTTCCATCAAAAAAATCGATCGAAAAGTTTTGATTGGTAAAAATTGAACATTCAGATTAAACAGTGATATTTACAGGGAGTAAACTCAAGAAGGTTGAAAATGACATTTTCGAGTTTAGTTAATTTTGCCCTACGTGTTAGAACTAAGTAATATCTATTATAGATAGAAACACAATCAAACTTAAAGCTCTGAGATCTGACTAACGAATAAAAAGTTCTAAGCTCATGCATCCTGTTGTTCACTTAGGGCAATGGTGCACAAAGTGTTCTAAAAATGCATTTTCTCACAGTTACCACTTTCATGAAATCAGCATAGCAGTTTCTTTGAAAGTAATGACAAACTGAGCCACTTCTTTATTATGGCATTCTGCAAGCAGGGGACACAAAGGATTAATGAAATTGTAGGCACCGACATAAAAAAAAATTGAGTTATGCTATCAGGTATATAACTGTTTTACAGTATCTAACAAATTTTCTCTCTCTCTTTTCATCTCTACTACTGTTAAAACCTGTCTATTTTTCCTTTGCAACATTGCCAAGATCCACTCCTTTCTCTTTCACACCACTGCTAACACCCTCATGCATGTTCTATCCCACTTGGACTACTGCGATGTTCTTCTATCTGGCCTTCCAGCTTCCCACCTCTTCCTGCTCCATTCTATTGTAAATTCCGCTGCCAGAATTCTCTTTCTCTCTCCCCAGTGGGGACAGCCTTTCTCCCAATCTCTCTCTCTCTGCTCCTTGGCTCCCCATAAGCAAACTAATCATTTACAGTGTCCTCCTTTTGACATTTATGGCACTTCAGTCCATTGCCCCTCCCTATATTTCCTCAATTGTATGCCTTGATGTCAACTACGCTCCTTCAAAAGCAACCAGCTTTGCATGCCAATACTGCCTCTTCTCATCTTAAACTCGTTCTCTCTGTCCCCCACATCTGGAATTCTATACCCCTTTATCTTCACCAGGAACATTGCATATGCACTTTTCAAACCAAACTGAAGTCCTACCTTTTGGAGCACTAGCAATGATTTTTATCTCTGATTTTTATGTATATACTTTTTTTTATCCTTAGTTATTTGTGTTTAGTATCTGTATTTATTGACCAGTGTTTAAGTACATTGCTACAGCTGTTATTACCCTTCTATCCATGTATGTTAATCTTTCTCCCATTTAGATTGTAAGCTCTACAGGCCTTGACCTCTTGTGTCAACCACAACCTAGCACTTAAACTGATATATCCTTATGACATTATACTTGTATTGTTTAATGCAATTTTCCCATGTCTGTATTATATTTGTATTGCTGAATTGTACAGCACTGCGTAACTTTGAGGCACTTTATAAATAAAATTATACATACATACATACATACATACATACATATACCACAGAAGAGTCATGTGCTATATAAGGCTGCACAAGGAAGCTTTTTGTTACTACATTGATTTCCCATGGAAACTTAACACATAGCACTAGTCCCCATTCAGTTACATTTAAACTACTTTTGTACATCTTGAAAATGTGGCTGCAGGAGTTTGTTTTTATTGGTCATACATCATAAGACATTCGCCTTAATGTGTTTTACATTTAAAAAATGAAAATAAAAAAAAAGCAATAAGAGATACTGTTAATTTATGTTCCAATCTTAACTTGCATAATTTAAATGTTAAATTTGAATTATCCCTGTGTGAAGCTCAATGTCCAAGTAAATATTGCAAACATTTTAAAAGCGCGCTGTTGCTGAAGCTTTCATTAACAGCTTCTACTTGAGAATATATGGCCAACTGTCCTGATCAGAATGTTTAATGTAACTGTAGCTGTCTAAACAGACATGCTGCCTAATCCTATCGGATGTGAGCAAGCTGTTCCTGCAGTGAAATGTGACTAGATTTACAGGTGAAAAATAGCATAGTTTCTAAGAGTGAAAACAATGGTAAAAATAACTGTTATTATTATCACATCTTATTGTAACTTAAAGCATATAGTATTAAGCCTACTCCAGTGTTCATAATAGATGTATTTTGAAAAAAAGCTTTAGTTCCTAGAGACCCATTTTTTCCTATTAAAGACAAACACAAATGCAGTACAATTAAGTTGTGGTGCTCACAGTGTTAAAATCACTGCAGCATCAATGACATTCAGAGCTGTTTCACAAGCTGTTGAAGGGATTTGTAATGCTGCAGTAGTTAAAGCATTGCATGGGTTATGATAGCCTTTGGAATATCATGATGTCATTTTAAACACAGAGGCAAATACATTAATCAAAGACTTGTATTATCGTAGGATGCCTGCAAAATATTTAAGGTGGAAAAATCTTGTTCTTGTGTCAGAGAAGCCTGTAGCATTTATTTTTTTTTTACTTTCAGATAATCCTGCAACATGCTGGAGCTCAATGAATAATAGCCATTGTTTTAGTGAAATAACGTGATGGCTTTAGTATAGTCATAAAGCAGAACAAAGTGAACACATCAATCAGAACACAGAGATTGAGTTGGACATTCCATGCAAGAGAAAACAGGATATCAATAAATGACCTTACAAATAAACAGTGCCACCCACTCAGTGCCAGGAAACCAAGAGAATGGTTTTGTTATTCCAGATATCTTTCCCATGATTTTCTTCCTTTTTCTACTGCATTATTTCATTTCTCCATGTTTTCATGCTGTAGACCTGAACTCAACTGGCAGCTCTTAGATCTTGATGACTTTTTTTTCACCCTCCGTTTTTCTATTATATATCTATTTATTGTTTTGTCAGCTTGCAGGTTTACAGAAACACAGATCAGCCTGGCAGGTTCCTTGTGAGTTCCTTGTTCACCCCCGGCTGGCAGGATGTCTGGGGTTACTATAACATTTATTGCCGCCGTCTACTGCAGTGGAAGCATATTCTGTGGCGAACATACGATAACAAAGGGGTTGGATTTCACTGGGACTGTTATTTAATAGAAAAATATAAAACAAAAGCAGGCCTGATATTCCAGACAAAAGCTTCCTTTTATGTTCTTTTTCCACAATCAACCTTTTTCCTTTTGTGCTAATGAACAGGAGCTGGATGGGGAGAGCTTGAAGTCGAATACACTGTTATTATGTATCCGAATTAAGCACATGCCAGGCATAAAAATGCCAAGAAAGGAGACCATACTTCCTCCAACCATGTCTGAGAACAGTCACATAAAACTGTGTACTGTACATATATAAGCAGATGTTCAGTGATCTGTAGAGTCTATAGAGTGTGTTGAAACATCTGGCTCTTATTTTAGCTTTTTTTTTTATTTCATGGGTTATTGTAGTTCTTATTCTAATGCACAAAACCCAATTTAAAAAAGTTGGGACAGTACACAGGATAATAAGGCTTTTGCAAATCATTGTTCTACTGTCTTATATACATGCAAATTCTCATAGTCCGTCAACTACAAGACTAGACAGTGCCAGATTATCAGTTATTCAATATTATCAGACTGATCTTTACTGTTCATGAGAGGCAATATTTCTGTTTTGCTCTGGAACAATATAGTAGGCACTTTTGTATGACAGTGCAAGATGGGTTACCCTAAATGAGAGGCTGTAGAGCAGGGGTGGGTAAACTATGGTAAGCTGGCATCTTTGGCCCAGCCCTTCTGCCAAAGTCGGGTGACAGGGCTGGGCTGTGGAGTAGGCAGCCATACTCGCCCCCCTCCTCCCTGTCCCTACCTCTTCCCTCTCCTGGCTCCATAGCCCTACAGCATTCCTCTCACAAGAAGTTGAAAGCTGAGAGAGGAATGCTGCAGCACTAAGGCTAAGCACTAAATCAGACGGAGCCGGGATAGGGAGAAGGAGGGGGTGAGCACAAAGATAGCACCTCCCCTCTTTCAGAAGCTAGGGAGTATGAAGGAGGGTGCAGCACAGTGGGGAAGGGGGTGCTGTGGGGGGCAGTCTGGCCTCTAAAGCCATTCCTATTTCTGATGTGACCCCATAGGAAAAATAATTGCCCACCCCTTCTGTTGAGCCACTAATGCCTTGCAGTTTAAAAATTTCCTTTGAAGGCCCAAACTTTCCACCACTGATTACAAAGAGATCTAATAAAGTAGGTGATAACTTAGAATGAAAAATACAGAATCTGGTGTCCAGATTCATCACTCTCCCACCTTACTTCTTCTGCCTTGCAGCTCCTCATAGATTTCAAGTTTTAGAATTTAGTTTGCCTCCCTGCTCTCTCTTTTCATGTTCTTCACAGAAATCAAGGACAAGACTAGAAATATCTGCATCCTGCTATCAGCCTCTAATTTTTATCAAGATAATAGTATTGCTAGACCTTATTGTGTCTTTTTGTTAGGGTGATGGTTGTTTATTTTTGTTAGTGCGATATATGTTATGTATCTCTTATTCTTTTGTTTGCATGTCCCCTCTGCACACTTTTAATAACATTTAGAGCAATGCTACTGAAACTAGGCTCCTAAGAACCAGCTTATTTGTTCTCATTGAAGTTTGCTGCTGATTGAGTCTGTTGATGACTCAAAAATTTTGCAAGGGAAGAAGGAGATATTTAAGCGTGAAATTGGAGTGAAGATAAATGATACCAGCATTGTATCCCTAGTGACCCAATGTTCAGGCAGCCTTTTCTACAAAGAATCTGTTTTGTCACCTGCAGCCCTCAAATACTGGCAGCATTTTCTTATGAATTGATGGCAGGAATCTGAGATTTATGGCAATGCAGTAAAGAAAGATTTTAAAACACAGCTTCTGGGTATTATTCAGCTGTATTAAGTGTACTGGGAGATCTTTAGCCAACCTTTGCATTCTACAGTTCGTCTTTATTTTTTTGCTAATAAGGTAAAACTGTTTCTTTGTAAAGCATAATTAGCATTTTTGCCTTTATATTACAGTTTTGAGAAATGGAGCTAATTAGCTGGTTGCAAAATTGCAGTAATGAATACATTTTTAGATGACTATACGCAAGTGGTCTGCTTATATTTAACCCAAAATATATATATAGTGCATTGGTATAATTTGTCACTGTGAGACTGTTAGGGACGGCAAATAAATCTTTTAAAATGAGTGACGAAACAATAGAAATGGGAATAGAAAATGGCAGCCATGTTGGCTTAGGACTGTTACTCATTAGAAAGCGCAATGAAACTTTAAGTATTGCTTTTTTTGACGACCAGTAGAATAATTAATAAACTAGTCGGATAGAGACATTTACCTATTAAGGCAATTCTAAGTCATGCGTAGTTAAAGAACAACGTGAGAAAGTCTTGAGGTAAAATACTGAAGTACTAGACTAGTTTAGAGCACGTAGTTAGAGCACATGATCAGATAAAAAAACATTTATACAGCATTGTCCACAACAAGCTATTCTTACCAAAAATCCCTGTCACTGACTCATTATTAATGTGTTTTTAAAACATCTGTAACCCTATGTGTTATCAGATTCTAATAATGCCAAAATATAATGTCTTTTTTCTTATATGCAGCACCAACAGTAGTTACTGCCAGAAGCAGTCACAGCCCCCTGAATTTAGAGAAAAGTCATAACCATGACAATATGACCATAATCTATGAAGCTATTTGGAAGGGCTTCAGTTTTCATTATTTCCTTCATCCTGTTACACAATATTTGCTTTCTAATTTGACATTACAATTGCATTTCATAACTTGATTATTGAAATTACTGATTTTTTTTTGTCTACCACAGAAACTATTTTACCAAGTGATTGTCAGAATGCTGGTTTATAATTTACCAGGTTCCATACTTGGTTCTCTAGGTTGGGTCCTTGCTTGCACATTGTAGTTAGGCACACAAGGAGCCCACTAATCTCCAGACTCAATTATAATTATTTCTTGGTAATTTACACATTTAATTTTAAGCTTGCTGCACAGTAAATTGATAAATTGCAAAGAACTTGGCAGTATCAGGCATCCACTTTACTGGAACAGAATCACTCTGACAGCCTAATTCACCATTGTGCGAAGTGAGCTGCGAAGCCTTCGGCTCACTTCGCACATGGTGTTATGTGCCCGCTGATGTCCGCATGCAGGACATCAGCGGGCGCATAATACCATTTGCGAAGTGAGCCGAAGGCTTTGCAGCTCACTTCGCACAATGGTAAATTAGGCTGTGAGAGTAAGCGCTTCCCTGAAGCTCTACTACCAAATGACATATACCATTGTGGTATGGTCAGCCTTGCAAAGGTACTTATTCATCTTTTGTAACTTGCACAAAATGAGGGATACTGTAAACATTTCATCTTAATTGAAACCCTTGTCTTTACTATGTATTATAAAACTATTTTACTGCTCACATAAAAAAACAAAATTCTTGCCAGTCAGAATATGTGAGTAATGTAAATGCATGTAAGTATTTAAAATTTACAATTTGCATGCATATTTAATTGGTGTTTACATTCTTTGATGCATGTATCACAGCACTTAGGATAACACTTTGTAGAAAAGGGTAGGCACAAGTTTCAACATGGTTAAAAAGGATTATATGCTGTGAATTAGTAACTATAGGCTGTAGGTATTTATTTTAAGTTTAGTTAAGTTTACTTATAGCATGTGACTTCTGAGACAGCTTTATTGCTTAGTTTTTTTGTCAAGTGGGTAGGCATTAAACATGGTCTTACTGTAGAACACAGATTGAAGATTGTATGATTTGAGAGATGGGGGCTGTCTGCTATCTGTATTAAGAAGGAGACAAGCATTTGCTGTGGATGACACTAGGAGGCTAAGTAGTCCCAAGACAGAACAATGAACCTAAGCAGAGATAGAAAGGTCTGCTAATGAGAGAAATAGGTCTTCCCTTTTCTTGGAGAGCAGAGTTCCTGGATAAATACTGCAGTCAGAGTTTCTGAGCAAGTACATGTGTAATGCTGATTTTGACAAGTCCACAAGGAAATGTGAGTAGTAACATAAACATTTAATATGCATTTAGATCCCACAGGACAAGTGTTATCTTACATTTTCTTCATTTTGTACGATAAAATGGAACCCTCTTTTACTAGTGTTACAATTATCATGAAAGTGTTTGGACTGCAAATTTACAATAATCTAGCTGACTGTGTTTCTATTGCATTTCTAGAAAAATGTTTTTTTTTTTTTATATTCCTGCTGCATTTGACAGCATAAGCAATATAAAGTTCTGCAATTTGCATCCCACTTTCTAACATTGTTCTTAAAATATCCCAATCTACAAGACCAAATTTACAAGTGAATCATGAGAATATATCAATGTTGAGGTAGCAATCTATCTGAATTCCCTTTGAATCAAGGACCCCTTGACCTAGAGTAAGAATATTGCTTTCCCTACAAATGACAATAAATGAATGACCAATGCTATATAATCAAGACACAAGTTCATACAAAAACAAAGATAACGAAAACAATGCTAATTTGGGAGACAGTTAAAAACCAAATAATTGTTAGGTATGCGTAATGCCCACTTTTTGGAAATCATTGCTTCCCCAGGTGAAAAGTAATCTTTGAACGTTCTACATTTCCTAATTGATGGGTCAATAAATCATCAGTGTTCTCTTACATTTTGCTTATTTGATCTGTGGAGTGGAACTCAACTGGGTCCTGTAACATTTGGCTGTAAGGGCAGTTTGAATTACTCTATGCAAAAGGTGTATCAGTCTTATAACTTGCTTGTCACCTGACCTTGTCAGTGCCATGGACCAAGAAATAGCTTCATGGAATTGCTTGCTCCAGATCATGAATATCTGTACTTGTCTATTTTTAGTAGAATGATGTTAGTGACCTGCTTAAAATGTCACTTCTCAACAGCGTGCTTATTAATGATCTCTAATTTTGCTGTTCGAAATGGACTTACTTTAATAAACTGACAAGGATTTTTTTTTCTCCCCCGTTGTTTTGTGTTATTCTCAAGTTCATTAGTGTGATTGTACATTCTGAGGCCCTTTTTTTTTGTTTCAGCTGTAGCAACCATAGAGCAGTCCCTCCTGTACTGTGTTCTGCTTCTCACTTCTAAGATGACTAAGATCCCTAATTAAAAGTAGAAAGAATTAGATGCTTTCCCTCCCAGTCCAAGCTAATGATTCTAACTCGTTTACCTCAGTTCACAGGGTTCCTGAGTCCAATGCTAATTGCTGGAAGAAAGCCAGAAATTCTGTTCTAACTAGAGAATTTCTGTTATAAGGTGCCCTAAATTGTACCTGATGGAAAAGAAACAAAAAGCAGGATATTCTAATGGATGTCTTTGTCTGCATCCAAATTATTTTGTTTACCTCTTTTTTTAAATGTCTACCAGAGTAGCATGTTTATTTTCATTTTAATCTTATGTCAACTCATATTATGATCATATGGTTTTGGTTATCTATTGATTCAAAGGGGTATACCCTTATACACTCATGATATATATGCTAAGAGTATTCCTTGGGGAAAAGAAATTTTACTTTAATTCTAAAAAAAAATTTCAAAAATCTTCTAAATTCATAGAGGTATGCATTGACTGGTGAACACTTCAGAATTAATCACAGGTAATTACTAAGCTAATGAATTTACTACTAAATGCATGAAAGGGGCATGGAGATGATTGACTAATAAGCCACACTTACACAGTGTACTGTTGGGTAATATATGCAGATCCTTTGCGACAGAGCCATTCTTTGTAGTTGTTATCATTCTAAATGTAATAGTACTTAACAAAGGGACAACTCTGGCTGCTATAGTGAAACCTAATTACTCCTTCAGGAAAAAAAAGTATTGAATTTTCTTGAGCTACACATGGTAACGGGCAGTGGTACAGCATCCTGGAGCACCCACAGCAACTAAGCCACTCAAACACAAACAAACTCTTGCACTGAATTAACAAACACATGCATACATTAACACATACTCACAAGGTGACATGCTTATATGCAGTGCCGGCTCTGCCATTAGGCAGAGTAGGCAAATGCTAGGGGCGCCGCCT
>WMED01017871.1:0-12873 GCA_019650415.1 Pipa parva | reverse complement strand
GGGAGAAGTGATGGAGACACATGTATAGTGGACAGCATGGGTAGATGGGAGAAATGATGGAGACGTGTATAGTGGACAGCATGGGTAGATGGGAGCAGAGATGGAGAGATGTGTATAGGGGACAGCGTGGGTAGATGGGAGCAGAGATGGAAAGATGTGTATAGGGGACAGTGTGGGTAGATGGGAGAAGTGATGGAGACATGTGTATAGTGTACAGTGTGGGTAGATGGGAGCAGAGATGGAGAGATGTGTATAGGGGACAGTGTGGGTAGATGGGAGAAGTGATGGAGACATGTGTATGGGGACAGTGCGGGTAGATTGGAGCAGTGATCTAGACATATATGCACAGTATAATAAATCAGGTTGGATGTTAAAGAAATGGATTTGTTATAGGAGCACTGAATACACATAAATATAACAGGCATGTTGGGAATAAATACATGAAATAAAGAAAAATGCAAATTTGACATGTCAGCGGTTGCAGAATCCTGCCCCCTTCTGGTCACTTCTGTTTCAATTATGTTATAATTCTGATGCTGAATTTATAAAATAGGCAGCAATCTGACTGCTCTCCCTTTTAGCACTTTTATTTAGGTTCAGTAGGTAGGTATGTATAATTTTATTTATAAAGCGCCACAAATGTATGCAGCGCTGTGCAATTTAGCAATATAAATATAATACAGACATGGGAAAAGTGTATTATACAATACAAGTAAAATATCACAAGGATACATCAAATTAAGTGCCAAGTTGTGATTGACACAAGAGGTTGGAGGTCCTTGGCCCATGGAGCTTGCAATCTGAGTGGGAGGAAGACTTACATACACAGACAGGTCTTACATACAGATAACCAAAAGAGAAACCATTCAAACTATGTTCCTGGTTCTTGATAGAAACCTCTTGATATAAGGGCCCAACCCCCATTGTTTCCACTGTTTGCCAGTGATCATCAGATGTTGGCTTGCACAGTTCTACACAATTCTAACGGATGGTTAAGTATAGTTGGGTTCCTCTAGGTTATTAGACCTGGGAAATGATTCTCCCTGTAAATTAAGATTACCAGGTCCGTAGCAAGAGGAATACTTTTGATATATATTATTAGCAGAGGCCAAAAGATTGCCAACTAGTTGCATTCAAACTTAGATTAGCCCTACGTTTTCAAGGGAATTTGCCAACTAGAGAGTGGTAGAAAGCAATTTCCTTTATGTAAATTATTTCTCATGTTTTACTTTCAGGAAGATTTTTACACCCAGATATTGATTTATTATGAACGCGTGCACATTTCATTTGTCGACACGTTATCTTTTTTGAATGTTTATGTAATGATGCAAGTGATGCATTAAACCACCTACTTTAGTAAAAAAAAAAAGAATAGGGAGAATGAGATTATTTAAGATTAAAACAGAAAAGGAATACTGAAGCCATACAACAAACAAATGCACTAACTTGAAACAGTAATATCTGCTTCCCTTTTCTCTCTTCCTTTAAAAACAAAGGGCGGAAGAACCTGAGATGGATGTTCTGAAACTATCTCACACCTTTTATGTTCCTTTGTTTGAAGATATACAGGTGTTGTATATCAATGAGATAGCAGACGCGGAATTTTTATTAACACAAAACAAGACACATTTTCAGGAGGCACGTATGCCAAAAAAATAAAAAAAAACTGACTTATAACAATTTTTATTTTTAACAAATGTTACAAATCATCATTCCTGAATATTATTTTAGATCGTAAAGAAGCTCCGCACCCCTATCACCATCGACAAGGCTTATAATACCTGTGGGTGACGTTGGAATTTAATGTTAATAGTAATATTTCTTAGTTATGCTGTAAAACTAGATTGATTTTCAATGGTTTTTTTTGTAAAAAAATAATATTTCGATACTATCGACTATAGATGAAATCGGCATGATTTTCCAGTTAATCAGTGCTCCTCGATGATTCGATAATTTCTGGAAGTAATCGTCATAGAGTGTTTCCGTGTCAGTTTTCACTGCATTCAGGAGAGAGTTCCTGGGAGGCTCTCACCTTTATTAGTTGAGCTGCTGCTGCTTCTTGGAATGGGCCTGGCTGCTGGGCACTCTGCTATCTCCTTTACATTGCTGTGCTGGACACTGTGCCAGCTTACCTTGCTGTTCTGAACAAAAAAGTCTTCAGAGCAAAAGTCCTCAGATTTTCCGGTACGCCGTACCACTGCGTACCAACGCAAAAAAAGCACTGTTGAGAAATTCTAGGTACTTTTAACAATCTCCAACACAGTTTTATTATGTATATATCATTCAACCTCTTCAGCATGGGAGATTGGATTAAAATCCTACCCATGGAGGCTCACTAGAGTATACTAATATCATTTTAGGCTTGGAAGATTCCAAAACTCAAAGAAGAGTAATGTACATGCATCAGAGCTTCACCCATAATCCCACATGGAACCATCTTTGGAAAATGATTCTCCAAGGCCATGTTTACAAACCATTTCATCAGTAGAGAGTGGAGGAAATCTCTAAAATGTGTAGAAAGGTCTAGGTAAAATCTCCATTGCCTAGAAAGGTCATCACTTTTATAGCACTGGATGAATTCAGCTCTTGTCCATTAACAAATTATTACATAACCAAAGCTCCTTTCAGAAACCCAGTAGGTTTCATAAAGAGATTTGTAGGCCTCTATATACCCCAGGTCATCGAGGAGTTTTTTTAGCCAATAACTGCGAAATAACATATTGGTATCTTAGAAAACCTTTTGAACTATATGATACAGATGGGGATATAAGCACAAAGTAGGGAGATGAATATATTTGATATCCTACACATAACAGATATTTGACCTGTTTGGGTGATCTAATAGCTGTTAGGAGAAAACAATCCCACTTGCTAGTTATTGGTCAATAACTACAGCCAATTCAGACATTGAAAGGATATTATGAACAGTAAAGAAAATTGTTGCATGTTACTTAACTCACCATATAATGTTTGATAAGTGGCATGGAAGATTTGTTTACCAGTGAGTGATTTTCTGTGAAGTCTTCACTGATGCAGTCAAAATTACTTTAAAGACCAGGTCATGGTTCTTGAATCCACAGTTGGTAGCTTTACAGTTTTGCCACTAGAGAAACTGCTTTTGTGTTAATTTCTCTGTAACTAATTCTTGTCTAATCTTCTCTATCCTTGTATCTGCATCCTTCTGTAATTCTGTATAAAAGCCGCCCGATTAGGTATAACCACTCCCGAGTTTACATTTTGCATTATCACTTTGCTTACAACTTGTTATCCTGGCTTTCTTGAAACATTTCCACTATCCTTAGTGCCCTAAGAATATTAACCAATCTTTTTTTGAAGCATCAGTGTCAAAACCTTTAACAAAATTTGATTAGATGACATCAACAGTTTTGTCTTGATCTAAGTTTCTAAACACCTCCTTTTGATCAGGTTAACTTGGCAGGACAGGTCCTTGATAAATCCATGCCTGCCCTTCATGACTATTTTATTCCGTTTTAAAAAAAAAAATCTATAAACATCCCTTCAATAAGTTTTTCTCTAGTGATACAAGACTTACTGATCTATAATTCCTTGTTATGATTTTGTTTCCTTTCTAAATATTGGCACCACACAAGCGTTATGCTAGTCTTGTAGTACGTCTGGAGTCGATAAACATTAAGAACAGCGTTTATCTGTTACTGAATGTAACTTTATAGTGCTTGTAGAGTAAACGCTGAAAGCTAATTTAACATGGTTTCTTTCTCTTTATCCCCATACATTTTTATGTCTAGAAGATATTTTAGAGGCCACACAACCTCCTGTTTTGTATTTGTAACTATTCATGGATGCAAACTGCGTTTAGGATTTCCCTTTCTTTAATTAGCAATCATTACCTCTGTTTCGTGTCTAGTTATCCTGATTAGTTACATTGTTTAAATTGTTTCATCCTTCTGCTTCAATATTAACAGCTGGTTAAATTTTGTTTCTCCAGTAATTAGCTAGAGATACCCCTTAATTTTATTATCTCATTGGTTTAACTTGATTGCTTTTATTTTTGTTAGAAAATGGTGTATATAAGCCAAGGTATGCACTCAATCCCCTTTAATGTTGATTTGATTATAATGTGACTACCTTTAAATATTACTTTAAACTCAGCTAATTATATGGAGTAAATGATTGCCTTTTCTTTGTATTGAATAGGGGTGTTATGATGTTGTATGATGCTTTTAAAATGATTGGCTAGCCAAACTACCTATAGAAAACCCTGGGTACCATATTACCTTTTCTTCTGATTGTGTTGACCACCTTTCTATAAAACAATCAACTGTAACTATTTTTATACTGCTTATGGAGACATATCACTTCCCACAGAAGATCCCTGTTCATTGGCTGTCTATCCCTTAAACCTTTTTGGTACTAGCCACTGCATACTGGGTACACCTGACAAGATATTAAGATGCACTGATCCAATAATCTAATATTTTTGCCATCATAATTTGGTCCTTGTGAAAGTTGATTAGATGCTAGGGATTGACTGATTGACACTAATAAGGAGGGGTATTCATTTTACAGCATCACAAAACAATTCAGTTAGGATAACTCAATATAACACAATTAATTTGCCTGTGTTTGTAAGGAGAAACTACCATTAAAACATTGGAAAGTATCAATGATTTGTGTCAAATGTCAAATTCTACCACATCCCTAAATTTATTTCTGTTCTAAGCACAGAGTCTTAATACATATTATCATGATCATAAATTGCTAACGGCATAACATTAGGTGACTGTGCGTTTATTTCACAGATTAATTTTACACTTTATAATGCATAGTTATTTGTGGCACTAAAATGAGCTTTTATTAGGTAGAAACACATTGTATCATCTACTGGAACATTTCTTTAAAGGTAAAAAAAAACAAACCCAGAGAACTTGTTTGTCAAGCACAACAGGAATTTTATCCGAGTAATAAACGACATCATCAAATCTCTTCTCTGATATCACTTCAATATTTTGATTCAGAAAGTACCCTGCAGGACAGCTGCGCATTTAAGTGCAGCTCACTGGAAAGACTTTCAAATTTTATGGCTCTTAGCTAAGCTTTTTTTGTCTAATTAAATACTTTTACATTAGGTGAAATTTGCAACAGCAGCAAAACAGTTCTACATAAAGGACACAAAGAGCCTGTGCTACCATAATGCTGATTGTTTAACTGTAAAGAGTATTTACTGCATTACCTGAAACAAATTCAATTCTGAGATGTTATGTTTTCGATAAAGGGTGACTTTTTACCCAAAGCGTAATCATTTATTGGCGTCACAGAAAAGCAATGTAGACAACGGACTGAATTAATTGACACTTAAAGGCAACGACTATATTTTGTTATTTCAATACTCATCGCAAAACAAAGATTTTTCTAATTTATTGTTATTAGTTTTGTTGTTGTTGTTCTTATTTAGTTTTCATGCAATTACAGCACATCACAAATTAACTGGCTACTACCATAGACTCCATGAAATCTCAGCAGATCCCCCTGATAAATTGTTACTTTAAAGGGGTAATGGGACGTACAAATGAAATGGCTGGTAAATATAGTTTAGGAAACGTATTGCTCCAGATCTGGTCGGCATTTATTCTGTTGAAAACGGAAAGGAATTAAAAAAAAAACCACATTTGTGCACCTGGAAGGAATGGGTGAAGGAAGCAGCCATTATTTTTCAACCATTCCTGTCTGCTAAACGGATTATTCTGAGAGATGGACATAGCAGAAGTAACAAACTCCTTTAAAGGAATAATATATGAAGGCATGTTGAAATCTTAAATTGAAGATTAAATGAAATCAATGTTATAAACATTAGTGCTATATAGATTTCATCAATATGCTGTGCATTATTCATTCCCAAATCTTAGACGATTGTTGCCACAATCTGTGCAACTTTACCAATAAAAGCCGCATTTATTCACCAGCCCAACCTGATGCTCTTCTCAGGGTATGTAACGTCCTTATCCAATTTGCTAATATTTCCTTCTATGTGTGCAATGAGGATACAAGGGATTCCAGAAGGAGCTGTAGCTATTTTAGCTATAACCACACACATAAGATATCAGCCTTAGAAAGATGTAGTAAGCAGGAAAGCTTCCATCTAGCCCAAGATTTAGATTTCAGGGGTCAACAGTAGGAAAACCAGATGGACTATACAGTAAAGGGAATTCCCACTGCCCTTATAATTACCTGATAAAATCCCTAAGCTAATGAGACAAAATACACTGTTTGCTTTTACCCTCCTCCAACTCCTCATGGAGAAAAAGACTGTACAACTAATTATTCTCTAATGCTCCTCATGTTCCAGACACAAAATGCATTCTTCTCACAATCACTTATATATAACACTGTACCAGCAGTTGTTCCTCATATGGTACCCCAACGTTGGCACAGCAAATGGTTTTCAAATTCAAATGATCAGTAATCTTAATGGGTAGCAGCTATAGTGCCATAACAACATCATGCCCATCCTGGGGGGAAGAGAGGAGTTAAAGAACATATTGCACAAATAGGTGTAATTAGGGAGAGTTATGCCTGTTGTTAAAGAGCTCTGCCAGGGTAAGAATTTTCCTGACCTTTCAATGCTTTCATTTCCAGTGATAAATGGGCCAGGGGTGCACCCCATAAGGTTAAGCATGCAAAGGGGTAATGCATGAGGATGTTTTAGATGTTTTAGATGCATTAACTGCCAACATAAAAAGTAACAAAAGCCAACTGGTAGGGTTTTAGTATACTTACAGACCTGGAGATGAGCAAAGGGCAAAAGCAAACCCCTTTTTTTTAAGGATGTGTAGAGTGGGAGGCTTCCCAGGGAAACAGTATTCAATAAGCCCACCAACCTGCTTCTACTTATCCACCATTCAGCACCAACCCACCTGCTTATGGCCATCTTCCCAACTCCCCATGCAGCAAATATAAAATTAAGTTGGCTGTGGGGTCAAGTGGGCAGGTAGCAAGGAAGTTGAAGGCGGAAGGGATGGTATCATGAACTACCTGGGTTCTGGTACTTACAGTTTTCCTGTGGTTAACTTCATTTAAGAGATGTTTGCTGGTGGTGATGATTATCATTTTCCATGAGCCATTACTCACTGCTTAATCTCCCCTCAACTCCCATTGGCTGCTGTGTTCACCACCCCTCTAATTCCACAGCCAGTGTCTCCCCTGCATTTTCCCCTTAGTCATGTGCTATAGTTATCTGAGCAGATCAGTATTTTGCAGACCAAAGGGGACTTAAGTATAAAATCTGGGATCAGTACTGTTAAAAAGGATAGATACTGTTGTTGTTTGCTGCACTTCAATCATTCATTAATTCTTAAAGCCATCACTAATTATATACACCAGTGATACTACAGTAGCTATAGATTACAAGGATGCACACAGATGTAGCTAATAACTCTAGTTAGCAAAATATGGCTGCCAACTTTCTGGTTCATCAGGGTCACAGGTGAAAATCTGGTGGCCTTCAAGAACACAAAACAGCTTAACTTAGGGAACAATGAACAATAAATTAAACTTGTATAACGTCAACCCTAAGTATAACATTGCTGAAAGCATGACAGTAATAATGCACCAATGTAAGTGATACGTATAACCTTATGAATAGACATTTCACAGTTGTTACCTTGCCTTGCAGCTTGTTTGGTCTATATTTCATTGACTACATATTGTATTCCTGCAATGAGATTCATACACTGTACCTTATTTAAATCTCATTTTTCTAGTAGCATGAGAATGCTGTCTGTTCTTTGTTGAAAACCCTGCTGGGTTATGTTCTAGGCCAATGGAAATCAGTCCTTTGACTAATAAATTAAACGTTGGACTCAATTAATTTTCCAGTGGGTAAGCATGCTAATCCTTTATAAATGCTAGATGCCGAAACAAAGCTTCTATCACCTTAAGTGCACATTCGTTGTCCGTAATCTGTCACGCATCATTAGAACCCAGTATTTGGCTATTGCTTTGGAAGTGGTTTTATCTGGACAGACTACCAATCACATGTGAAATGCAATAACTCATTAGTTTCAATATTCCAAACATCTGTTCAGAAGGAGATGAAATTACTACCAATTACACACTAATCACTGCTCTTATTTCAGGCAACCTGTTGTGTCGAGCGTAGACATTTGAAAAAACTACAGTTTTTCCTGTCTGAATTATTATACAAGTTATGAAACAATCATTTATTCTGATCAGAGATAAAAACTGGTATCTGCCTAGTCTCTACGTCTATGAAATATGAACAGTACAGAAACAGAGCTTTGTTTTGTTCTGTGAAGGTTCCTGGGAGACAAAGTTTAATTTTAGGATGAATTGTCATGTTCCAGAGGGGCATGAATTACTCACATTCTGAGCATTTCTGTATGAGATAGCGGGGCTGAAACGTTACATACAAGGCAACTGACCGTATTCAAGAACGTTTTTTATACATTTTGATAACCCTCTGATCATTACATTTATAACCTATGTCTTCTTTTACTTCTCTTCAGAGAAATGTCATATTTTTTTCTAATGTCTTTAAAAGGTAGGCTTTGAGAACAGTGGTTTTAGAAATGACACTTCTTACAGTTTTCTGGTTTAGGGGAAAGTGGAATATACGAATATACTAGAATATTATGTCAAACTCTACCAAGTTGAAGTAAAAGCTTTTTTTTTTTTACTTGACTTATTGTTTTGTTATTTGTTATACCTGGCTCCCCGGTACTCACATCAGCATTTAGCGCTAGTCCCAAGCATTGTTTATTTTTGTTACAGAAGATCTTAGGCCAGTAGTTCTCAACCTGTGGGTCGCGACCCCTTTGTGGGGGTCAAACGATGCTGTCACAGTGGTCGCGAACACACTGTGAAGCCGGAAGAGAGTGCAGGTCCCTTTAAATAAGGTTTCCTGCCTGGTGACGTCAGACCCGAACATTATCATGTGACACGTGTACGTGAAGACGTTTCACCTGAACATCATCACGTAACATCGTGAGACGTCAGTACCCAGGGGGCCGCGGTCTCAAGTGCTATACTGATTGCAACAATGTTTCCTATATTTTTTAAAATAATTATAGTGAACGTATTTTAAAAATAAGCTGAATTTGTTACATAGCTGAATTTCCCCTTTAACATGTCTTATCACCTAGATGACAGCGTGGCAGAAATATTGAACCCCCCTTTTCCACCCAGTAACAACAAACTAGAGAACTTGCCGTTGTTATGGTAACCTACCTTGGAATGCAGTGAAAAAGAACAGACGCAAACAGTAAAAAGAAAAAAATCAATAAAATAAAATCTTTGCATTACTAAACATATTGTTAGCAGTGGCTCAAACAGAAATAAGAATGTATAATAAAATGATCTTTTGTCACAATGTAACTATTCAAATGTAACAAAACAGGCTTACGGAGTCACCATTCCAGTGTGAAGTGCCAAAGAGATTGTTCAAGAAATCTGTAGCCAAGATGATAAATGGGAACCGGCGGGCGTGAGTCATAAAAGGGGAACTTCATTCACATAAATAACAAAATGTGTAAAACAAAAAACATTTCTAGAAGATAATATAATGATTCCTGGAGACATGGGATATGTTTTTAAGCCCAGAGACTGGTTCACTTTACTATATTGTAAAGGGGAATAGTTTTATGTAGATAAGCAAGGGATGAGGGTATGTAGAGAATATAAAATAATATGCGGATATTGTATTTCAGGATAACATTCATTATGACATACAGGAGAGAGTAGGAAGAATTGTAGAATAGCGAACAGAATGGAATGTCGGCGGCAATCTTTGTAAATAAAAATTCTATAAGAGTATACAAAAAAAAGCACGATTTTTCCTGAAATAATTTGCGCGCTATGTATCTTTAAATGGAATTGTCCATTTTTTTAAAGGAATTTGATTAGAAATATTACAAACATTTTAGTAAAAAAAAACAAAAAAAAAATTTCAATCAGGCGTTACTGAAAAACTTCCAATTTACAGTTTATTTCTGACTGTGCTGATTAGAATGTTTGGTGCAGCTAATTTGACAGGCAAAGCAAAGTTCAAACATATGTGAGAAAAATTGACATTGCGGGGTCAAATTCAGCAGAAGAACCAATGTAGAATGGAATACTTTCTAGAGACCGATGGGGTAATTCAGCAAGGTGCGAACTCACCTTGTGATGCTTCGATTCACCTTGCCGAGACTGTTACGCGCTTGCTTCTCTCCTACATGTGGACATCACTAAACGCTTTAAAGATACTTCTCCTCGCCTCGCAACCACTCAAGTTGCCTTGCCGAGACTGGAATACCTTTAAAGCATTCGGTGATGTCCGCGTGTAGGAGAGAAGCAAGAGCGTAACAGTCTCGACAAGTTGAATCAAAAGATCACAAGGTGAGTTTGCACCTTGCTGAATTACCCCCAGAGAGATCACACTTCATATGCCTGAACTCTCATCTCTGTTAAACACAAGGTGGGAACCAATTGCAAGTTTCAATACTTTTGAATGGTCTCCAGTTGCCTGGACAACATAGAAGAACAAGACTGCAGTGGCTACCATTAGTGTAACTGTAATATGGGTGCCACTGATAAATGATTGCCAGTTCCCAACCCCTGGGCAGAAAGCTAGCTGCTTTCTAATGTCTTTCAAACTTGAGGAGAACCAAGAGTGTCGAGAACCTTGAAGAAACCAGCTTTGTGAATTAGTTGCAGGGCACTTCAGTCTGTCCAGGAAGAGATCCAGCTTTTGTCCTTGAAAGAAAACCACTTTATGCATTTTCCTGGACAGATTTTAAACCCAGTCACTGATTTACTTTGCTGCCCACAATTTACCTTGTAATCATTACATACAAAATATATACTTTCACTAAAGCATCCGGGTCTTCAAGATACTTTCGGTCCATAAATATTGCAAGCGCTTTATCAAACCTCTATTAATGAGTAATTGTCGTAACACATTCATTTTATGGTTTTTCAAAAACTTTGCTGATTAGAGTGTTTGGTGTGTACCTGTATCTCAGACATAATGCAGAAATCCAATCAAATGTGATCAAATAAAGCCCATGGACTTTATAAATAATAGGATAAATATACACATGTAAAATACAATCCTTTCTAATTGAGATTACAATGGGAATGTATACCTGTGTTGTTAATAGAAATCATTTTATATTGTGTCATAAGACTTATTAACTCCACTGTTCCTATACCCGATTTAGAAACCTTGATGCAAGTAAAGGTCATTGCTGTTGTGATGTACTAAACTCTGCCGAGTAAGATGATTCCCATCTAGGCTAATAGATTCCCATCCATAGCAGCCACCTTTGGCTTCAGGAGACCTCTAACTACATGGGTGCTGCCTGGACTTGCTTGCCAAGAATCCTAAAATTAGCACAGGGACAATGCCATGTTGCCAGCCATATGTGAATCTGTGGAAGCAATAAATGGGCAGGTAAGTTCATAGTCAGGCTAGCCACAACAGGTCAGGTGGTACAATAATAGCAGGCAACGGTGATGTAAATAAAAAAAACTTGAGTCATAAGTAGAATATCAAACATCAGACAGGCTTAGCGCTCCAGACAAGCCAGAAAGGAGCCAATCAATCCTGACACTTAGGGACAGTGAGAAAAGAGGCAGGCAGTACTTAGGGTCCTGACACAGGGACAGTGAGAAAAGAGGCAGGCAGTACTTAGGGTCCTGACACAGGGACAGTGAGAAAAGAGGCAGGCAGTACTTAGGGTCCTGACAGGATGAGAATTGCTAATTGACCAGCACCTCAGCAATGATTTGCAGTCTTTCACAATGTAAGCTTAACACCGCCCTGTGAAACAAAGCAGTCATAACAAGGAACTAACTCACAAGTATGTTACAATGGCAGGCTTGGCTCTTCTACAGATAATGTCAGGCCTATGACTCAGCAAATCAAAACAACCAATCAGAAACTGGCTTCTACATGTTTATAACAGGCACAAATATGTCAATGCTTTCTGTAGGCTATCAGACAAGGCAAAAGATGGCTATGTTTATTGTTTGTTTTACATATATATATATTTATATATAATGTATGTTGTATACACATGAGTGCATATACGTCTCTGCATCAGTTTTTGGTAAAAATTACTCATCCTTATTCACAGAGAGGAGTATCTATTGTTTATATGTACAGTAGGGTTGTAATATTTTCTTACCCGGAGAAATAATGAAATATTTAATTAATAGTTCTCTCCCTTGGGAAATTATACTGGACTGCTAGCGTTTAGGGAGAGAGATTGATATCGCAATGCTCTCTACCTTGTCCACTGCAGTAGATTGCTTTATGTGAGCGTAATATGTTATGAAGAATATCATCGCTGCTATCATTTAAATTTACTGGAGCATTCATCACTTACGAATGGGTATTAATTAAAAAAAACGCACCAAGTAAAGATCACCAGATTTCAAGTGACAGCTCTTCCTCATCAATAGATCCTCGCTGGCATGTTTAGTCAGTGTTTGAAATGTCAGCACAATTGGAAAAGATTTATTGTAAGACCAATGCCAAAAAAATACGTTATCACAATAGTAAAATATGAATGAGATTATTTAACAGTTACTGCATGGACATCATCAACATAGGTGTGTGCATGGGGTGTGCTGGTATGCCTAGTGACTGTTTATGATCACTAATGTATTCTAATTAACAGGAAAAGAGTAGACTTGTAAGCAGCACATATAGAAAGGGTAACTGCAGATTTGCTGCCCAGATAGAGGGTAAGGTGAGCGGTACATAAAAAAATCAGTAACCACAGATGTACCGCCCAGACAGAAGGTAAGGTGAGCGGCACATACAGAATGAGTAAATACAGATGTACCGCCCAGACAGAGGGTAAGGTGAGTGGCACATACAGAATGAGT
>WMED01017870.1:0-12873 GCA_019650415.1 Pipa parva | reverse complement strand
GCAGCACAGTGTGGGAGGGGGTTGTGGGGCAGGCAGCACAGTGTGGGAGGGGGTTTGTGGGGAAAGCGGCACAATGTGAAGGGGGGTTGTGGGGAAGGCAGCACAGTGTATTTTAAATATTGTATTTGTTCCTTTTTTTTGTTCCCCTGAAAATAAGACATAGTGTAACTTTGGGAGCAAAAATTAATATAAGACACTGTCTTATTTTCGGGGAAACATGGTATAATAGTTTTTACCAGAAGCAAGAATCCTCGTTGATTTTGACATGGCATTTATTTCTAAATATTGTTTTAAAATGTTATTTTTGAAGCTTATTTCACGATTTGTATTACTTTGAATTTGTTGACAAATTCATATATTGCAGACATGTTTTATAGGCTGTTGTCCTGATAGGGATGGTATGCGTTAATAAAAAGTCTCATTAGGTTAAAGGAAGATAAGCAGAGGATAGGAAAGAGGTGCCAATTAAAATTAAAAAGCAACACAATAAACCCAAAGTCTTTTTCTGCATGCATTATTTCATAAGTACATGGCAACCTTTGTAGCATTTCAGCTACACTATCTGCTGAGAAAGCTGGTGTCCTGGGCACTGGTTTCTACAGAGCATGTGTAAAAATCAGCACAAAGTGTATGTCTCATTGCTATTCACAATTTAACGTATCATATGACATTCCCCAAACCAGTCAAACAATATGTGAGATGATGTGTCAAAATTTATAAGCATATTAATGACGATCTAATATGGTGGCTGAAAGATACTAGCGCCAGCAGTTCTATAAGATATCACTACAACTCAAAGGTACTGATTTGCTGGAAGACCCTGTACATTCAGCATATCAGTTATAGCTGGTGTATATTAGTTCTTTTTTATGATGTTGCAGTGTGTTTGGCCATAAATGTATGTGCTGTGAATGTTTCACAAGCAAAGGAAACTATTTCTAGCCTGTTACAACCAACTAGTTGCAAACTTCCTGTGAAAAAAAGATTAATAAGGTAGATAAGCAAAAAATCTTGTTTGTTAAATCTTTCACTACTAGCTGGTGATTGTGGTAAATACATATGTACAGAAACATGGTTTTCATCATACTCATAGAATTCATTGAATTTTATGGTGAATTTTAAGTGATCTGAAAATATAGATAATTATGTTAATCTTTACCTAAATCGAGTTATAAAAAATGGTTAATGAAAAGTTTAAGGGGGTTATTCTAAAGTCCACATTGTTGCGTATAGGTGCAAATTCGCCTGATAAAGACAGTCCCAATAGGCTGCTACTGTCACAGTCGCGTCTTTATTATGGGAAATTTGTCGCGATTTTGCAATGGGGAAATTGTAGCAGATTTTCTATGGGAATCCGCTGTTTGCAAATTCAACAATCAAATTCGCACCTTAGTGAATAACCCCCTAAATGTAGTCCTAACGAGGTTCTATTCGTATATGAAAATCATGTTTTCAGCACAATAACTAGGAACACTAGAAACATAGCTATATTTTCTAAACCTTGCAAGCAGAAGAATTTACTGGTGATGCCTACATTTTCCCTCAGCAAAGTTGGGGCCTGGTTTGTTAGGAGATCAGAAAATGGCAGCAGTCCACATTGTTAGTCTGGTCCCAGCTGCTGATTATTTGAAGACTGTTAAGCTGCATCTTTAAATGCATCCTGCATCCCTCAGATTTACTGCTGTCATGTAAAGTATAATTCTTTTTTTTGTATTACCCCTGTTCTTCAGTTGCAACAGATTCCCTTGGGTCCTCTTAGATAAAGAATTGATGAATGGCATTAGTTCATGTTATCTAATATGGCCAGGTGACCCGTATCCCAGTGACAGCCAGTTGTTCTTGAAGGTGCTCCTGTAGAAAAAGGTTAGGCCTCCCAGTTCTCCTTTATACAACTGCCAGCATAATGATCCAAACCCACTCTGTGTGCAGCTTCACTTGCTGCTGCTGTGATTTGAGTATATATTTGTATACTGTTATCACATCATCTAAACAAATCCACTGAGTTTCTTCATTACTGTGTGGATCAAAAAGAAAATTGGCAAGAAATAATTATAATAATTTAAAGACTTCTGTCTGTAGCATAAAGTAATTTTCCTATTCTCTGTGTCCCGTGTGTACAAAATATGATTTGTTTCTTATCCTTTTTTCCAATCATAGTTCATGGAAGCTTTTTTTCCAGGAGAGGTAGATGAGTTTATATGGTGTGCAGTGCAAGCTATCACAAGAGATTCATTTGTGGTAGGAAATGCTATTGTTGGTTCATAGAGAATTCAAAAACCCACAGAAAAATAAAACCATATTTAGCATCTGTGTCTCGTCAGGATCTCAGGAAGAGTTCTTTTATTCTTGCCAAGACTGCATCCTGAATATATTGATTATGTTTATATATTTGGAATCCATGTGTACCTAATTACATTTAGGAAGTATGCTTCTACATATAAAGCTACATTTTTACTATTTCTGTTCTCAGAAACCCTTGCATATCTAAATGCACGCTTTGGTTTCCACGACATCTAATGTTCTAATGCAACTAATATCTATACAGTATGTCCTCAGGCCAAAGGTAGATTTGCTACAGTTGTTCTTTGTTGTAGCATTTGTATACTCATGTATAATGTATAGTAGTACATACAAAATGAAGCCTAATCCCTCATCTGTAGTAGCTTTCACTATTTTCTTGCGAAAGGTCTGAGGAACGTATTTATGAGAAGTCTGAACAGTCATGTACAGATCCAAATTCACATTTATTCACCCCATATTCAGAAAACTCTGCGATGTGGTTAATTTGCAATCAATTTGTCTGCTTACTACAGTTATGGAATTACGGAGCTCTTTGCTCTATTGTGCTTGCACAAGTAACTAGCCTATTCATCAAGTGTCAGAGTCTGTCTCAGTAGCGAATTCAACGAGACACACTGTGTCCTATTGGCAAGTTTTACTTCACCAGCTTAAGAGTGCTGATGGCAAGGCTACTGTTGTCCAAATGACTACTCCACACTACACAAGAAAAACAATTGCTATTGATTTCATTCACTTCTTCACTACTGGAATCCTCTGTTTAGTGAATAAGGAGAAGAGAGTCCACAACTGTTGGAACATAGCATCAGTGATGAGAATTTACTTTTCTGAACTGTTATGTTCTCACTTTGCTGAATAAAGTGAAAGTGAACCTGATGCCATATTGGAAAAAGCCAATGGTCCTATTTCACTTTGCCAAGTGAAAGTGGAGAATTAGGGGATTATGGCATGCTTCCTGTTATTCTGTTAATATTTTACTCAAAAGGCTTAGAAAATGTGGCAACCAAATACAGCATGATTCAGGAATTGTCTGCCATTGAAATTAATGTAAAATACAACTGTTGTAATCATGACAACAGTACAAGCAACAAAATGTTCACATTGTCCTTTCCTATGTCATAGTTTTAGTGGCATTGTATCCTTTAAAATGATACATGCAAAGATGTACATATGTATAATTTTACTTATAAAGCGCCACAAAATTACGTAGCGCTGTACAATTCAGCAATACAAATATGATACAGACATGGGAAAAATGCCTTACACAGAACAAGTACTGTATAATATCACAAGGATACATCACGTTAAATGGAGGGTTGTGGTTGACATAAGAGGTTGGAGATCCCTGCCTCCATAGAGATTACAATCTAAATAATTTCATATCACTACAATATGGCTATTGTGGTCACATTTGCTACAAAATACCAATGTTGCTATTCACCTGACTAAACATATTAAAACACAAAAATGGCTATATGATGAGTCACCACATAAATACACCATTGTGTGAATATAGATAAATTTCTGTGTAACACTGTGGGCCAATGGACCAAAGTGTCATGAAGTGACTTTGAAAGGCAAATTCACTTGTTTATGAATAACCCTTTTGAGTGTTGACAAGTCAAAAAGGCTACCCTTATTGAAAAATCAGTCAGGACAGTAAATCCACCTTGCCAATGATATGCATTTAAGAAAAATCACATTAAGCGGCAGACTATATAACACTGCCCCAATAAATGATTTGATTGTTGTAGGACTAGGAACATTAAAATGTTCTAATTGACTGCAGATTGTTTGTAGCCTAGCCCACATCAGGAGCTGTAAATTATAATCTATAATATATAAACCATGTCTATAATATTGGAATGCCATTAAAAATAAAGATCTGCACCAATAAAGCACAGCTGTTTGGCACAAATGACCTGAATTTTTCTTGGAGAACATCAATACTTTTGAATCTGGATCAAATTAGCCTTTGAAATTGGATGGTTAACACAACCAGACAGAGATAATGAGAAGTAGCTAGAGGCTATAGAGACAGCCAAAGATTTGGAGAAGAAATTGTTGGATAGGAGGAAGTCAGCTGGGCCTAATATTCTGTCAAATAAGAATAGTTAGAATGGTACTAACTGCAAACATACATGACTTCTTTTAGACATTATTTTTGGTTACTTTTCTGCATAGACTATAAGCAAACTTAGAGCATTTTATGTGTCTTTGAAAAGCAGGTGAAATGCATTCTGGACTGCTTTTTATTTCTCTAGCTGTAAACTTGTTTTTTTAATCAGGGTTTTACCACACCACTGACAAGTGCAGTGGCTCAGTGGTTATAGCACTGCTGCCTTGCAGCTCTCCGGGTTCTGGGTTCAATTCCACCCTGACTTTCATCTGTATGGAGTTTGTTTGTTCTCCCCGCACTTGTGTGGGTTTCCTCCCACAATCCAAAAAACAGACGTATGTGACTGAATAGGGAAACTAGATTGTATGCTCCATGGGGCAGGAGCTGAAGTGAATGACCAACCTCTACTGAGTAATATAGCAGCATTATATAAAAATAATACTTTAAGACAATGCCTTTATACCCACAACAAAATATTTACCCTTGGCATAAATGGGAGATCATGCACAATGCCGTACATTTTGTTGTGGGTGCAAACAATCTGCATAAGAATAATTCTTTCCTTCTTACTGTGCAACGCAGTGGTTGCATATGGTTACTCATTCAAAGCAAGGACATGCATTTTGTTCTGGTTTTATCTGTGCTTTGCCTCAGTTTTTACTAAATGAGGTAAAACAATAAAACAATACATTTTCCATTTTTAATAAAGTGACAAAGTTTTTCAACCACTTAATACTGGAGAAACAGTGTTTTTTGGTATCAAAATTGATGCATTATTTTATGTCCAAACGTTGTTTTTGACCCTATATAATTCAGAGGAAACCTTTATAAATATCTCCCAATGTCAGTGTAGCCTTGTCCTGAGGCACCATGGAACAGCAGAAGGACATAAGAATGATGGGAGCGTTGCTCTCTGCCAAAATGTAACAGCAAATACAAGTGCAGTAGCACTCACTTTTATTCAGCCTATGAAAAACCCAAAGATTTCTATTCTAATAATGGAGCTCCTTCATACACTGCACACTAATTATTGGTTTATAAATTAACTGGTTTATAATGATAAACAGTGATACACAGGATGATGTAGAGTACTCAATACTATTTATAGCTGGTTATATTGAAAGAATGGAGTCATAAGATGAGGGCTGGCTCTCCCACTAAGTCAAAAAGTCCGGCCACTCTCTATACAGTATTATGAAATGTATAATTATTAATTTTTATATTTGATTATTCAGAATGTGATGTAACTGTTGCCCAAAGTGCAGAGGCCCTTTAATCCCTCTGTTTTATTGCTCTGCTTATGAAACAAAAATATGTCAGGTTTTATTTACTTTATTACTGGTGCAATGGATCAAAAATTAACATACTCTTTGTAATTACACAGTAGAGTTGATGACAGTAGTTAAGGCATGATCAAGCACCCTGTAGGTATAAACCATATAAATCTCTGTTTGTAAAGTGGGCTGTTGTAATAAAATAAACTGTTACCCAAGAATCTGGACTTTTCTCTGTTCAGTCTGTTAATATTTTCAGATAGATAGCATAAACAATATTTGTTCAATGTCTTAAATTATTCCAAATGCAATCAATCTCAGAATGTTCCTGCATCACACATGCAGTGCTTACTTATCTGAACTTCTCATGCATAAAGTGATTCTCTTACTTTCTTTCTTCTGAAGTCACCACTGTCTTCTTTTAGCAATATACATTTATAATACACATTACACACAGGAATGCATGGAGTCTTCCTGTAAATTATAACTTTATAAACAGCTATTTTGACATAAGAAGGCCAAGCCACTTCTTTAAACTGCATCTGCATCTCTCAAACTGCCACTGTTCCCTACCAGTGAGTAAATACATCACGGGGATCATGGGATTTGAAGTCATGTATGTTCTTAAACATACACAATTGTAGGTGATATAGTTACAAAAGTAGAACTTAATTAAATCTTCTGTCTACAATTGAATCTGTCGTGTAGCTAAATATATAACAGTGCAACATGGAAAATGTAGGCAATAACCTACACAATGTTTAAAATATGATATTACAGCAGCATGTAAGTTGTAAGTGAAACAACAAAAAATGTATTAACAACTGGTTCTTCTTGTGGGTGACATAGCATCATGCGAATAGTTATCTTTCCGAACAAGCTACAGTATAACTCTAAAACAGTGATGGCCAACCTTTTGAGCTCGGTGTGTTAAAATTAGTAAAAAAAACTGAGGATAACTCAGGCAGTGTGTCACTTTGAAAAAAATAGATAATTATTTTAGGCGGGGCAACTCTCCTACTGAGAACATGGCACCAGTGGCACCATCACGTGTCAGCATAAATGTCTCAGCATGTCACCTCTGACACGCATGTCATAGGTGAGCCATCACTGTTCTAAAATCTTATATTAAAGTATTCTGGATAATATAATGGCAGAAGGTAGAGCTGAATCTAGAAAAGAAATGAAAAAAGACTTTTAAGCAACGTTTATCTAGTTCTTTAACAAGTTTCAAGGTGTAAATGTAATTTATTTGGTTTGCAAATCTGCCATGTGTATTACAAAGGATAACGTACCCCCTTCTGTAGTTTATAAGGATATTAACGTCATCTCAGAATTTCATGGCATATGCAGCCTCATGTTTTGTAATTGTAATATCAAAGATGAAATTTTGGCTGTACAATAATAGCTACTATGCCAATTCAATCTGCAAACTTCTTTCCTGGTCTTTTAAAATGCTTCGACTTTAATTTTCTAGCCAATTTTATTATTAATAATCCACTTTTATAGTTTTCATTGCTGTAACATAGCGTGGGATGTGATATTACTAGTTTGGGGTCATTTTCACATAATGATTGCTTCTCCGAAGACTTGAGTCAGAGTGCTAAAGTTCTTTGCAAACCGCAAAGGGTCATTGCATCTGAGAGGGTTATTCTCTAAAATCCACATTGTCTCATAAAGGTGTGAATTCGCCAGCTGAAGACAGTCACAACAACTTTCGCAGTTGCGTCTTTATAATGAGAATATTATCGTAGACACGACTTTACTATGGAAATATTGTCACAGTCTTGGATTTCCTATGGGAATCTGCTGTTTGAGAATTTGACAGTCGAATTTGGACTTTAGAGAATAACCACATACAGTAAATTAATCATAATGCGTCATTGTTATGTATAAGTAATCAGGCAGGGACATATATATACCATATAGAAAGGGGGGGGCAACTGCAACCCCCAAATGTTGGAAACAGGTAAAATCTGCAAAATAATGGGGTGGGAGGGCCATTTCAGATTTTGAACTTGGGCCTATACTGGTGTGTATACACTACTGCAGTCTTGGAAATATAACTCATATAACTCATAGACATTGCTCCTTGGTGAATAATTACTTAAGATAAAATTTGATCAATCTCATTACAGTTTTTTTCCCTATATAACTGTAGTTAAGTGAAGTACACTTTAGGTAGAATTAATGTGTCTTTGTTTCCATTATCATATAAAGAGAACTTAGCATAACTTTTACCTTATTCAGAGAACATCTAGAGCACACATTGCACACAATAGTTCTTTTCCAGCAGCTTAAACACTTTGCCATTTGTATTGTATATATATTAAAAAAACTATGGAAAATATTTAGATTAAAATCCCAGACAGTGGTACTGGAAATGTCGAAGCTTGCAAGTTCAAAAACTTTTGAATTAAGCTTCCCTCAGAAATGGCAGGCCTCTTCTTTGAATCAACTGGAACAACTCAGCCTTTAGCAAAAATGATATACTGTATGTATCCTCTGTTACTGCATCAACAAACAAAAGAAAAATCATCAATGCATTTGTCTTGGGGGACACCAGGAAAAAATTCTTCTCTTCAGTACTAATAAATAAATTATTACCTATTTGCCTCCAAACCCCTACCCATTTTAAACTGCCCTCAGGAATTTACCAGGATGGTGCAGTTTGAAACTCTAGACTAGGGCGAAATTTAGTAAGCTTGGAAAGGCCCATTTTGGCCTTTTCGGCATTATCCCAAATAGATCTTGGTTGTTTGGTTGGCAAAAATCGATCAATATTCTTCAATCGATTTTTACTGACTGAAACTTTTTGATTGAGTTTTTCAATCAGATTTTTTGAAAAAAAGGTAGCCATACTTTACATTAGTAGTATGTCTACCTTTCCATTGAAAAATCTGATCAAAAGTTTCAATCAGTAAAAATCGATCGAAAAATATCAATCGATTTTTACTTATCAAACAGCCGAATTTAAATAAATTTCACCCTTGGAGTCCCACTGGGAGTTTTCCTTGTGTCCTGGTAGGCCAAACAGACACTGTATTTCAATATTTATATAAGTAATTTATGTCCTCATTCATTATTTTAATACATCTCATTTTAAGGGTATAATTAGGCTTTAATTGTTGGAGGTAGAGAGTGGTAATTCCCTCTTGACTTCTGATAAAATATTATTTATTTTTACATTTCAGAACTATTATAAAAATGGAATTCTGGACAGTGTTTCTTGTCTGTCTGCTTGGTGAATATCCTGTACATATGTACACTACACAGAAGACAGGTGAGAATTATCATTATAAATTGTATATATTTATCTATAGCCATGCATGTAAAATATACACACATGTTGAATAATGCAAAGCACACAAACATTATATTATCTATTCAAAAAAAATATAAAGGCATGATATAAATGTATTTTATAGCTAGTAAAAATATATTTAAAAGAAAACTGTAAATCACTCTTTTGTATTACTCTGATTTATTGCCTACCTACATGCACCAGTAACATATATCCCAACCTGCAAGGGGGGCCTGGCAGTGATGTTACTGGTGCCCGTCCACTGTTCTTTGATTGGCTGGGTGTCATTAATGCCAATAATGTCACTGACTTGGTGACAGCGACCTGGGACCACGATACGGGACCCAAAAGACATTACTGTACTGTCCTGTCCAATCCAATGTCAATATTTTTAAAAAAAGTAATATTTGAAGATGAACTCCTTATTTGTACTGGTTCATCTTTGTTTTTCTCTTGCTAATTGCTAAGTAAATGCATTTTTATAGTAAAGAATCATACTTTTTTTCAAGGCCAGTTTACATTACAAGGTGAAATATTTTCTTCCAGACCCCTTGTGGCAATCAGACTGGCCACTTAATATTTGCACTGATTTAAATCAATCCCTGTATTCTCGTTTATTTGAATAAGCATCCAAACCATTCAGAAACATCCCACTGATTTTGTAAATCCAGATTCCAGGGAAGCCTGTTCCAGTCTACAGCTTCTATGGTAAATAAAATGTACAAATGACAGTTGAACCTTTTCCGATCTAGCCACAGAGGATCCTGGTATGATTTTTGTGTTGTCCAGAAATTATCCTGAAACAATGCCTCTTTATGTACTGTATGTACTGTATATATTTTTATGTATAAAGTGCCACAAGGTTACACAGCGTTGTACAATCCAACAATACAGTTATAATACTGACAAGGGAAAAGTGCATAACGAAGAATAAATGAAGTAAAATACAAGCATATAATCAAGAAATATCACTATAAGTGGCAGGCCATGACTGAAACAAGAGGATGGAGGTCCCTGCCCCATAGAGCATGCAATCTAAGTAGGAGGAAGACTTACATAAACATATAGAAGGATAACAAGTCCTGTAGCATAAAGTGACAGTTCATTAGGCTATAGGTGCCATTTAAATAAGAAAATAAATAAAAACTATAAAAAAAATTTAGAATAAATATATAATCTTTAAGGTATAGCTACACATAAGATGATTATTTTACCCTTTATTGCCTGTTCTAAAGGCTGTTCTTCAGCCCTAATTTTCAAGCTAATTGCCCTAATATAAACTGTTTTCTAAACCATGGCTTGATTTTATGATATGGTGACCATATTTGGACTTCATATTAAATAAAAATGAGGAATTATCAAAGAGTTCTATAGAGGCAAAATGATATCACTCATTCTTGCCACACTTTAAGAAAGAAAGTATCCTGCTTGATTTACAGGTAGAAGCTACTAAATGGCTATGCATGCTGTTATGTCTAAGATCCAGAGGAAACCCAGATCTCTCTGAACACAAACATTCAACAGACTTAGGTTTACAGATCAGCCTGAGGGACAATGTCAAACACATTACAGTGTCCATAAACAAGCAGTCACTTTCCTATCTATATTTGAATTTACCTCTTCATAAAAAGTTGGTTGGCAGCATATATGTTGACTTTAATATCATATAACATCTTTATGTGTCACATACACCTGTTTGTGATTCCTTAACAACCCCTCAAGTATTTATCTACAAAAATCATTCCTATAACAACGTACAGAACTGGTTTTCCAAACCATTTGCAGTAACTGTTTTAATATGTATAGTAATTAATTTAAATACCACATTTGTAAAAATAAAGTAAACACAATTTTTTATTATTTATTTAACCACCGGCAGCACAATTTATGTTGCATATATATATATATATATATATATATATATATATATATATATATATACATATCCTTACAGTTTTGTAATTTTTGGCATGCTGTAGATTTATTTATGGGGGTTATTCACTAAATTCGCCAGATAAAGACAGTCACAATAGGCTACTACTGTCGCAGTCGTGTCTTTATAATGAGAATATTGTCACAGTCACAATCTTACCTTTAAAATTTGTAGTGACTTTGCAATGGGGAAATTGTCGCAGATTAACCATGGGAATCCATTGTTTCAGAATTTGACAGTCAAATTCTCACCTTAGTGAATAACCCCCTTAATCCTGCAGATGCATTTAAAATTCTCTGAGTCATAGATGAAAAATATTTAAGAGAAATTCCAAAGTATACTTACACAGCTGAAATTATTCTATTTTTATAAAAAGTCAGATAAAATTCTGTAATAATTTATCAATTAACTGCTGTATGTTTAAAAAAATATATTGGATTTTGAGACACTAAGAAATTCCTTGAATGACGAGGTAAGTGGTATCAAGCAGAAATAGCAATTAGCAGTATATGATATAGATAAAGCATTCCTTTAGAAAAACTTTAATAATGATTTCTGAAGCAAAGCTTATCCTTATAAGGTATTAGTAATATATGTTTCTAAAATGCAGTTCTGCGTGGACAGAAACATAGAGAGAGTTGGCAGACACATACAATACAAAATTGTTAGAATAATTCTTTTTTGTGCTCGGGGCAGGATAAAATGAAATCCTTTAAAACTTACACTCAGACAAAGAATAACTTTTTAACTGAACTGTTTAACTTTGGCTCTGATGACAGCAGTAATTTGTAACTTACTAAATGTAACCTTAAATGGTTTGTATCATAGACTATGATGTCTTCATCAGACAGACCCCTAAAACTGGGTAACATACTATTTTGTCCTCACACTTGAATACAACTGTTTGACATATTTTTTACATTGTTTACTATTGGACTTAATATAATACTTATTCAAAGAATTCAAAGAGCAATAACACCAGAAAATAAAATGGCCTCAAATGCATTTATAGTTACTGTATGTTAAATCTATACTATACAAAAAATTCTAACTTGTGCCACAACTCCTGAATATTACAGCAACATGACTGCTATCATGCTCTCTACATTGGCATAAAAGGGGGCGTGGCTTTATGACAAAATTGTGTAAGATTGGGGCAGGGCTTAAAACTTAGCAGCTAATTGGGTGGCTGTGGGGGGACAAATAGGACAGAGTTAGAGTGTAGGGGGACAGGATTAGACCAGAAAGGATAGAAGAACAAAAGCTGCACACAGGAAGAGACTGGTATATAACCAAATATTTTACTGACCAGTAATAAGCAGTAACAAAACAAAGTTTCGGGGGCAATTGCCACCTTTCATCTGTAAAATAATTGGTCATTTACCAGTTTCTACATGTGTGTACAGCTTTTGTTCTTTTATCCTTATATTGTTTGATTCTGGGAGCTACAGCCTGGCTCACATGAAAGCTAGCTCCACATCCTGACTAGACATTGTTTTGTGTTTTTTCATACCTTCTCTCTATCTGCAAACACTTTTAGACCAGGAAGAGGCAGGCCTAGCCATAGGGGGTCCCAGACCCAAAGAACTTAAGGCTAGGTTCACACTAGCGTATTATGCGCAGCCTATAATACGCTAGTGTGAAAAAAAAGAAAAATACTCCAAGCGTATTTTTCTACTGTACTTACCAGCGACAATGTGAACACTCCCTCAGTGTTAACATCACTGCCAATGTGGTTGCAATTTGTGTGAAGTGTATCATACGCTGGCCAAAATGCTACACGCAGCAATCCGGACTCAACGCATGTGCATCATATGCTAGTCTGTCTGGAACTATGTGAGTACTATCGGCTTTCATTGAGCCATTTTTTTTTCACACTTGCGTATTATGCTCTGCGTATAATACGCTAGTGTAAACCTAGCCTAAGGGTTTTCTTGGAGACCCG
>WMED01017869.1:0-12873 GCA_019650415.1 Pipa parva | reverse complement strand
TGTTTATACACATTTCCTGGACATTTGTTTGGACTTTGATTTGAGGCACATAGTAGCACTGCATACACATCCACTGTTGTGTTTGTTTTTTGTTAAAATTTTATGTTAAATATGTCTAATAATGTTTAAAAAGCTGTGGCCCAATAAACTTTTCCACCAATGTGTTGTGAATTCTCTTTATTTCATATACCATGGTAAGTTAATTAATCTGGAGTCTGCCGGTATTGCTTGCCAAGTTATCTGGCCTCCTAACCCCAAACCAAAAAATGCAAGGTGGGGAGGAGACAGAACGTGGCAAGCCCAGGCACCCCAAAGTACTGAATATTCATTTGTTTTTTAACCTACAGGAAGTTACCAGGAAGCTTTGCAATTGGGGGTGTGAGTGTATTGTATTTAATTAATCTGAAGCTAAGTAAAAAAAAAATCCAGAAAACACCAAAAAATTTAAAATGAAGACGAATTGCATAATCTCTTAAACAATATAAAAAGATCTAGTTTGAATAAATTCATTCAAATTTTTCCCATAAATGGAAAATAATCACGTATTTCACTTTTTTAGCTTTGAAAAATAAGTAATAAGTAACATCATGTTTAATTTTCCAGAAAATCAAAGTGCTTATATCATCAACATTGCTCCCAGTTTATGTTTCAGTAAGATACAATAGAGGTCACCATGCAATTAAAAATAGACCATGCAACAAAGTTTAATGTCAGTAAGATTAATATGCACATATAGCAGTTAATAAATAAATGTAAAATTTGGGCAGGGCCAATGGCATTGAAAGGAATTCACCTTATTATCTCATTTTAGAATGCGAAGATCATTGGCCCATGGAAATAACGCCGGTCATTAAAAGTGAGAGATTGTAAAAGTATTAGTGAATTGTATCCAGGTTTTAATTTTGGAAAAGCAAGAAATATTATTTGAATAGGTTTATATACTTACAAGTACTCTAGGTGAGGAAGACCAGTAAATGCATCGTCACTAATAGCATCAAAAGCGTTTGAAGTGAAAAGTCTGTATAAGTGTAACATACAAAAATTAGTAAATGAGAAAAAGAATAGATGTTAGCAGTTAATTCGGAGACACATGGTGGCAAGTGAACTTTAAAGGTAAGGAATCCAAAGCCAATATTGACTTTTTTGTGGGACAGGTATAGGTTGCAGAAGAGGCGAATCTGGCACCCAAGAAGTATGTGTTTATTTTAGCATTAAAATTTTAGGGGGTTATTCAGGAAAGTGCGAAGTTACCTGGCGATCCTTCGATTCACCTCACCAAGACTGGTATGCGCTTCCCTGCTCTCCTGCACGCGGAAATCAGCGAACACTTTAAAGGTACTTCGGCTCACCTCGCGACCACTCGAGTCGCCTCACGAGACTGAAATACCTTTAAAGCGTTCGCTGATCTCCGCGTGAAGGAGAGCAGGGAGCGCATACCAGTCTCGGCGAGGTGAATCAAAGGATCGCCTGGTAAGTTTGCACTTTCCTGAATTACCCCCTTAGCGTGTTCTCTTGAATTTGCACTATAATTGTTACTTAGTGGATCAATTAACATTTCCTATGGTTTCCACTACGAGCCAACTCATCTCTCAGCTAATGGATCTTACATTAGATACATTAGTCTTGTACTGGATTCACATTTGAAATTTTGCCCATAATATATGTGGATGCAAATTTTACAGCAAATGGACAACATTATGTTTGTGTTTGAAATGCAGGATATACCAAACAAATGTTTAAATGGGATGATGTATACATTGAGCTTTAGTACAGGGGTAGGCAACCTCTACCATCAAAAAAGTCACTTTGCCCCCTCTCCCACTGAAGAAAAATAGTCTGGAGCCGCAAAACATAACACAGCTTAGAAACTTTTAAAGGTTTTAGGGGGTAATTGACTAAAGTGAGAGTTCGACTTTCGAATTCTCAAACAGAAGATTCCCATAACAAATCCACGACCACAAAAAAAAATTCCATAGTAAAGTCACAATTGTGACAATATTCCAATAATGAAGTTGCGACTGCAACAGTAGCTGTCTATTGGGTAGTGGGCGACCGGCTTTAGCTGGTGAATTCATACCTTTAAGCGACAATTCAAACAGTCAATAACCCCTCTTTTTTTAATTTTACCTGTTACAACAACAGAATACAACAAACAGAAGAAAAGAAAAATAAAATAATATAGCAATATAAAAATTAAATTGATAAATAACCATTATTCTTTTTTTCTTTAGTCAATCAAGGCCGAAGGGAGCCACAACAAGGAGACCGAAGAGCAACATGCGGCTGTGGTGCACAGGTTGCCTACTGCTAGTTTAGCAGCTTATATATTTGTATGCATTAGTGTGTGTTGTGTGAGAAATTGGATTACTTCCTTTAAATTCAATTGTACCAGATCTTAGATCTCTTGAAACCAGTTCATACTTGCCGTAATACTGTAGCAATTTTGGGTAGTAAACACGTTCAGAAAGAGAAAAGTTAGTTGAACTAACCATATGCAATTTTTTGTTTCTTGCAGGTTGTGCAAGTATCTACTTGACTTGTACTTTTTCAAGGTAAACTGACACATAATTTCCATCCAAAATGCAATGTGAAAGTTGTCGTTGGGTAAAAGGCCTAAATTGTGGAGCATTCATTTATTTAGAAGATAGCGTCATTTCTAAGGATATAATTAAGGTTATAAAATGTAGTTTCTAAGGATATTAAACGTCATTGAGGAATCCCATGACCGAATAAAAACACAAGGCTGCAGGCCAGGTTATGGTCATTGTTTATACTTAAGTCAGCACCTCATTGCTAGGTTAACAAACCATAACGACCAGGAGATCAATTATAAATCAACAAATTTATTGTTTATCTTTTTCATAGTGTATTGATATTTAGGGGAATGTTCAAAAATATTATGTGCAAGCATGCACTGTTGGTGTGATCCACAGCAACAAATCCTATTCTTAATTAGATAACTGCAGTTGCAATTTTATGGAAACTGGAGTACTAGGGGGAAATTCACCATAGTGCGAAGTGAGGTCCGAGCGCATAACAGTCTGTGCGAAGTGAGGCGAAGGATCCGGTCCTCACTTCGCACTATGGTGAATTCCCCCCTTAGACTTAATTATGCTCTCATTTCCCTTCCTTTTAAGTTTATTCCTGTATCCTCTGCTAGTATTTAGTTTGTTTTGCACCATGTGTGTAGAAGTTGTTCTTCCTGATGTTGTAATTTATATATTTACTGTTTACACAAATAGGGTCACCTGAACTACAGGCACTGGATAAAGGTGAGCCCTTGCCACCCTACCAAGGTGGGAGGTTTCATACTGCAGGGGGTGCACACTAGCCTTATTTGTAGTTACCTGCTGTCTGTCATTCCAAGCCTTACAATGACTTGCCTCCTGCTTTGTGGTGGCGTTCCACAGGCAGCAGCTCATTAAAGATGGATTTTTTCAACATACGTGCGCACATGATATGCATACATGATGTATGTGTGCAAGTATATGAGGTCACCAGTCACGCAGGCCTAAAGGTATAGCCTGAGACCTATCCCTTCAGCTACATAGCAGGGAACCTTTTACATAGGTTATGAACTTATTAATACATTTATTCTGTGATGACCAGCAATGCTTTTCTGTTGTACAGGCTAAGGAGATAATATATTAAACAATATAATGACTGAAGGACAATCCAACAATACTGTTAAGAGAAAACAGCAGTGGAATATATTTATTTTACTGCAGTGTACATTATCGCATTTAATTAAGGGTGATTTATGTCCTATTCTAATTAATGTATGGTATACAATGCTGGTTCAGTGATAGCATGTTGTGTATTGCAAAACAAGTTTGTGGTATTAGCATTGTGCAAATTAAGAATATTAATCAGCCATGTCAAGCTAAATGGTCATTTTCATTTTACTTTTTAGGCAGCCACATGACTATTAAATATGCAATCTTAAACATGTGTCTAGTTTTAATGTTATATTCATTGATGTGTATCAGGGCCACTGTTTGCAATAAACAAATGAGTAGTAACAGTGACAGCAACATCTAGGACAGGGGTCGGCATCCTATGGCTCTTTTGATGGCCATATCTGGCTCTTTCACTGTAACGAGTGGTGCAAGCACTGCTCGTTTCTGTCTGTCGGCAAGTGCTGTAGAGAGAAAGCTCTCTCAGCACATCCAGGTTGCTAGCCAATCTGGAGCCACTGACGTCACCAGCTTCCAGATTGCTAGCCAATCAGGAGCTGCTGACATCACCTATGTGACGTCAGCGGCTCCGGATTCTAAAGGGCTGAGGGAGCCGCACATATGTGGCTCCCTCAGCCCAAAAGGTTGCCGACCCCTGATCCAGGATGTAGTCTTAAAGGAGTAATTGCTTAGTAGAATGGTAGGCAGTAAGAACAGTCAATGGTTATTTGTGGTGTGGGTTACTTAAGGGCGAAAGATATTAAAGGGGCACTATAGTGCTGATATAACTGCACACATACATATAAAACTCCTTTATACTAAGCCAATTGCTGACACAAATGGTTAAAAAAAGTTTAGGGAAGAAATAATACATGCAGTTTGCTTCCCTTAAATATTTTTTTTGAGAGCCGACATTTTCCTTCACCCCCTCTCCCCTCCTCTTTCTGTTCTGCAAGTCAGGCAACAGGAGAAGAAAAAGCTGCCTGACTGCTATTGGTTAAGCAGTGTGCTGACCTTTTGGTTGCATAAATTTAATTAAACTGGAATGCAGGAGATTACAGAGGGAAAGCTGACTTGTACACATTTGCTAAGTAGGCTAAGTAGTAAGTAGGGCAAAAATGTCCGGGGGAGGGTACCTTTTCATGGAAAACTGGTTGGTACACATCACACACATTTCCTGGTGCGGGAGTTTAACAGTGCTGCCTACTCAATCATTCTGTGTCACATGAAACATCTACTGAGGAGAAACACTTCTCACTAAGGTATAGTACTGCATATGTAAAGATGTAGTTTCACTATAGTTCCCCTTTAAAGTCAAAATGACAAATCTCGGTCTTTTCGAGTTTATCCCACAAGATCTCGAGTTGATCCTGTGAGATTATCTCTCAAGCTTTTTGATCGGATTTTTTAATGGAAAAGTAGCCATACTTTACATTAGTAGTATGGCTACCTTTCCATCAAAAAATGAATTCGAAAAACTTGAGCGACAATCTTGCGGGATCAACTCGAGATCTCACAAGAGAAACTCGAAAAGACTGAGATCAGTCTTTTCAACTTTAATGACTTTTGCCCTTAATGTTGTACCATGGTAATAAAGCCAAACAAGACGTTTGCTATTTTTTAGGCTAATTTGGTATCTGTTTGCATGTGTATGGATGAATTGGGGGGGGTATCTCTCTTTCATTGGAGCCTATGTATGATATATCCCTTTACTTCAACTGATCTTGCAGTTTGCTTTACAAGTGCTCATGTTTGTATAAATATGTAGATACATACTCACTCTCTGTACTTATGTGGGTTACCTCCAGATACTCCGGCTTCCTACCACAGTCCAAAAACATACTAGGTTAACAGTAGCCTGACTAAACTGGACATAGTCTGTGTCTGTCTTAATTTCAAAGTAACATTTTTGTAGTTATGACAGCCATGTCCTCTTACTGATCCCAAAATAAGTTGTATTTCTGATGTGGCCTGGGTCTACACAAGATGAAGAACACTGCAGGACTGGGCCTTAACTCGAGAAAATACTAGGATTGTACTTACAAAGAAGCAATGGGTGTTATTTTCTACAATGGGAGCTATTGGGATTTTTATGTAATACACCAATGGAACAGGATGTGTTACCCTTTTTGCTATAAAAAAGAAAGTAATTTAATATAGGACTAAAAACAATGGATCTGTTATTTTTGGAACCGCTAGTGGCACTGTTCTACGTTAGTGCGTGAAAAAAATTAGCAACAGTTAATGTGGCAAAAACAGGCACTGCAGGTATCAAAACTATCATACCATTGTCCAAACTAATTATCGCCTGAATAAAGCATTTTTCCATAATTATTAGACTCATTTTTTTCTGAGTGATATATCTGCTTTAAAACCTGGTATAAAAGAATTACCGCTCACTCTTTTAAAACATTTCTTTGTTTATTCAGGAATATCCAGCTGTAGTCTGTTACAAATAAGAAAATTAGACTTAATTAATGTTTACAGTAACACAGCTTTTCTTGGCACTGTTTTTAAAATGTGCAATTTTAATACTCTAAAGGACGTGACTAACAAAGGGATTGTGGGAAATTTGGGAGATAATTGAAGCACTTACTACTGCTTGATAGCAGGTTGTTAAGCAGACATACTGTATATGGTAATTCATTTGGAATGGGAGACAAAATAGTGTTACACAAGATTTTTATATATATATATATATATATATATATATATATATATATATATATAATAAATTATTATATTATATATATATATTATTATATATATATATTAAAAAGTATGCAGTGTAATTTATTTGTAATTTATTGTAATAGCATTTTAATGTATAGTTGGGTGTTGTTACAGAAATCTATTTAAAGGTCTAACTATTAGAAAAATTAGCATTATTTAACTACAAATGTTAATTATTTGGTGATTATTTAGATTTATCAAAGATTAAAGGATACATTGCAATTTTATAGAATGCGGTCAAATTACCAGGTAATATTAAAGGGGCACTATAATGCGATATAACTCTGTACACATACATAAAAACTCATTTATACTAAGCCAATTGCTAACACAAATTGTTAAAAAAAAAGGTTTAGGGAAGAAATAATACTTGCTGTTTGCTTCCCTTAATTAGTTTTCCTGAGCGCTGACATTTTTCTCTCCCTCTCCTTTCTTTTCTGCACAAGAAGAAAAAGCTGCCTGACTGCTATTGGTTAAGCAGTGTGCTGACCTTTTGGCTGCATAAATTAAGTTTGTTTACATTTGGAATGCAGGTGATTACAGAGGGAAAGGTGACTTGTGCACATGTGCTAAGTAGTAAGTAGGGCTAGGGGAAGGTACCTTTTGATGGAAAACTGGCCAGTACACATCACACACACATATTTCCTGGTATGGGAGTTTATCATTGCTGCCTGCTCAATCATTTTGCATCACATGAAACAACTACTGGGGAGAAACACTTCTCACTAAGATAGAGTACTGCATATCAAAAGATGTAATCTCACTATAGTTTCCCTTTAAGCACAATAAACTGTGGGAATGTGTAAAATTACAAAAAATAGTCATAGCATTAAACATAACATAGCAATGAAGAGCCATTCACCTTGTTCTACTCTTATCTTGACAATAAACAATGCCTAGTTTCCTGCCTGGTATTCCTAAAAGTACATGTGACCATTTGAGTAACTAATAAAAAAAAATATAACAAACACTTAGAGAAACCAAAAACAACTAGATTGAAGCAGTGCTAAAAATAGCTATTAATGAAAACATTTTTTATGGATATAAATGTGTCCACTGAAATCAAAGTTCAAATAAAGTTTTGTTTTTTTTTTTCAAATTGCTGCTCTCTTTCCTGGAGTCAGCATCTTACTCCTTTAAGGTACACTGCCAAGATTTTTATCTGAAAGAAAAACGCAAATAAACGCACTCCATAGTGCTTTAAATGTATTAATAAATTTGAATAATGCAGGAACCAAACGTCCCTAGATATTACGAAAACACCCATAGGTGTGAATATGTGAATTTAAATATAGAAAAAATAAATGAATAATTACACTATGTCACAATACACCAGTGCTAAAATGGATTCAATTTAAACGCTCACCAGATGTCTGAGTGAGACCAGCCTTTAAAATCAACCAAATGATAGAATGTTAACTCTCACAATCCTTGGAAGAATCAATAAGAAGGATTGTGAGAGTGGACATTTTATCATTTGGTTGCTCTTATATGCTGGTCTCATTCAGACATCTGGTGAGCTAATAAAAAATATATACTTTAGTTCCCAACACACCACAAATGATCCCAACAAGCAATATAAGGGCAGTATTGCTGTGTAATTCCCTACCAAGAGAGGATGTGGTAGTTTATGTATGCACATGATGTATGTATCTATAAAGGTAGTACAGGACAGTATAGATAAGTTGCTAGTAATTTACTTCTGCTTAAAGGCCATCTTGAAATATTGAACATTTTTTTCTGTCAGTTGTCTGTCTCACATGTAAAATTACAAATACACAGAAATATAAACTCTATAGCTAAACATTAAGATGGAGATATTGTAAAAGGGCAAACTGTGTATGCTTCTCCCCGGTATAAAAATGATGCCCCAGTATGTTAATAGTATATTTTTATTAGTTAACAAAATACAAAGTGAATGAACAAAAGAGAAATCTAAATCAAATCATCATTTAGTGTATCTACCATTTGCCTTCAAAACAGTATCAGTTATTCAAAGTATACTTGCCCAAAGTCAGGGATATGTAGGATTGTAGTTGGGTGTATGATTATCAAATTATACCAAACAAGAGATTAACATCATTATTTTCATATGTAGGTTGAAACACAGTCCTTAACTGAAACAGCTGTGTAGGAGGTGTAACTGGTTGAGCAACAGCTAAAATCTGCTGCTAAGATGAGGTTGTCAAAGACTGTTTCGTGTCACAGGTCATACACCATGGCAAGGCTGAGAACAGCAACAAGTGAGGTAGTCATATTGCATCAAGTTCTCTCTCAGGTAGAGATTTCAAAGCAGATTGGGGTTTCAAGATATACTGTTCAAGATCTATTGAAAAATCTCCAAAGATACAGGGCTAAGCCGCAGTTTTGGCCAAGGAAACAGTGTAGCAAATGAAAGCCACATCATGCTTACTTCCATTTGAAATCAGAAGATGCCTAACAGTGCCATCAGCTCAGAAATGGCATATCAGAACTTGTTTTTATCTTTAGGATAGAAACAAGGCCGAGTGACTCAACTCTCCATGAAAACATAAATATTGAAAACTGGCAGTAGTTGCTCTGGACTGATGAATTAAACATTTAAATATTTTATTGTAACATAAGGCAGTTTTCTCTACAAGGGGCTGGAGAACAGTACACTAATCTAATAAAAAAGAAAAAAAAGAAAAAGAAAATTCAGGCTTATGTAAGAACTGGAACCATCTTGGGTAAACATGAGGGGAAGTGACCTCTTATTTATGTTATTTATGGGCCTGGTAGTGAAGGTAATGAATAACTAGGATAAACCTGTGCAAAATGATCTTCATGTGTGTAGTCACAGGTTCAGCACCAGACCAATGGACAGCATGCATGGAAAACAGGTTCACAGCCCAGAAACTAAATAGGCTAGTACCTGGAGTACTGCAGGTTCTGAGTTCAATCCTGAGCAGAAGCTTTGCCAGTAGCACCTCAGGTGCTTGGGCAAGTTTGGAGTTGCAGATTTAGTCAGGATTAATGATGTCTCAATGCTGAGAAATACAGGCAGATAATTATTCATCACATAATACCAACAGTGAATAGTTTGACGGTCTCCATTTTTTTCTGTAGCAGGACAAAGACCACAAACATACAGCAAATTTTATTGTGTACTATTTTCAGTGTAAAGAAGAATAAGGAGTCCTGGAAATGATAAATGGCACCCACAGAGACCTGATCTCAACATTATCATGTCTGTCTGGGATTATATGAAGAGACAGAAGGATTTAAGCAAGTCTAAAGGGGGTAATTCAGCAAAGAGCAAACTTACCCTCCGATCCTTCGCATCAGCTCGCAGAGACTGTTATGCGTTCGCTGATGTACTGCACGCGGACATCAGCGAACGCTTTAAAAGGATTCCAGTCCTGGCAAGGCTCAACCCGATATGCCTCGCGAGACTGGAATCCCTTTAAAGCGTTCACTGATGTCCACGTGCAGTACATCGGCGAACGCATAACAGTCTCTGCAAGCTGATGCAAAGGATCGGAGGGTAAATTCGCTCTTTGCTGAATTACCCCCTCAATCCGCAGATGATTGGTGGTTAGTTCTTTAAGATACTTGAAACAGTGTCCCTGTTAAATCCCTTCAAAAAATAAGTAGAAGTTTACCTAGAAGATTTGATGCTGTTTTAAAGACAAAGCGTAGCCACACCAAATATTGATTTAAATTATATTTCTCTTTTATTGCATTTTGTTAATTGATAAAAAGGAGCTATTAAAAAGTAGCTTAACACTGGCAAATGGTGCCCTGCACATCTCATCAGTCAGCCTTTAACTATCACTCCTAAGAAACATTCTCGTGTTTCTGCAGTTTACTCATGTTACTTCATAAACCCCAAAAATAATACATATTTTGGATTGGGTAAAATTAAGTGAGCATTGTACAAATGTACAATTTTACACCGGTGAAATTTATTAAGCTCGGAAAAGCCGTTTCGGATTTTCTGAGTTTAATCGGGAAGAACAGTCTGAAGTTTCTCGCAGTAAGTATCGCGAGATTTGCCTCAATCAATACTTGCTGTGACAAACGTTTTTTTTATTGAATATATCCATGGAAGGGTAACTTTCCATGGATATATTCAATTCAAAAAAAGTTTCTCGCTGCAAGTATCGATCGAGGCAAGTCTCGCGATACTTACTGCGAGAAAGTTCAAAGTGTTCTCCCGAATGATTAAAAGCGGAAAAGCGAAAACAGCTTTTCCGCGTTTAATAAATTTCGCCCAGCGCAGGAGTCGTCTCTGAGGATACTGTCTCCTTTAACTGAATTGAGTAATTTTATCACAACGAAAGCAGTGATCTACTGATATTTTTAAAACAAAGAAAAACAATAATCTTTTTTTGTTGTAGAATAATCTTAATGTTAAAAGTTTTATAAATATAAAAAAAACACTATTTTAATTAGTCCTCTCTCCCTCTGCCCACAAATTTCCTGTCAAATCTGCTTTTACAAATGTTCCCAGCATCCCTGTCTTGTCAGTAACTGATTTTATTATGTTCATCATCTCATTTATGCCAGTTTTTAACTTACTACTTCTATTGTATATGAACCATACAATGTTATACATAATGTACCATTATAAAAACAATGCGTTAATTCTTGGACGTTCCATTTTTAAATCCCTTTTCTTGCATTTTTGGAGGCATTTGTACTGCAGTCTTGAATCTGTATTATCTATAGTTAAAAATAATAGTCCTAAGTGGGTCTTTTGATTACGCAACAGTATGAGTTGTTATCAACCAATAAAGAGATTATTGTAAGGCTGGTTTAACAAGGGATATATGGGGATTATTCACTAAGGTGCGAATTCGACAGTCCAATTCACAAACAGCAGATTCCCATAGCAAATCCGTGACAATTTCCCCATTGTAAAGTCACAACAATTTTTTAATGTTAAGATTGCGACAATTTTCCCATAATAAAGTTGTGACTGCGACAATATTCTCATTATAAAGATGCGACTGCGACAGTAGCAGCTTATTGAACCTATATTTATCAATTCGGAGTTTAGTGAATAACCCCCATAGTTTCGGCCTAGTATTGCAGCAGGGTAGTATGAATTCGGAACGCTAGGAATTTTGTTTACCTTTTAAGGGTTTGGTAAGAGCAATAGGTTTGTTGATTAGCAGAACTGATGTGTTTTCTAATGAATGTTGTAATGGGTGCCAAAGCCAGTGCAGTGTAAGCTTGTATTAAAGGGCCATAATCTACAGGTGTCCTGGTGCAATGATGCCACTTTGTGACTGTGGACAACCTCCCCATGTGACACAAGCCAAATAGTCTACATTTTAATATGCAAACATTGAGGCACTTCAAAACTTGTATGTTCTGGGAAAATATACTAGAGGAAATCATGATAAATCTAACAGATTTCCCAAAAATATAGAAATGCCCTTAGCATGAGTGTTCCCTCAGAGGATAAAAACAGTGCGTCAGCACTGATAAGAAATTGTACTGCATTTAATTGCACTTTAGTCACTAAAACGAGAGCTAGCAAATTATTATTTTTATTGCAGGCTGAAGTAACTTTTTCTTGTAAGGCTAGTTACATGAGCTACAGTACAAACCATATTTCAGTCTTCAGCACTATTTATAGCCTGCTACAGGTAATCAATTACACATCTCTTCTGCCCAATAGGAATTTTTTTTTCTAATAAAAAGCGTATGAACTAGCAGGACACGCCTACTCTACATCACTGTACTAAAATAGCATCAATAACTCTATCTCTCTGTGTTGCTATAGAAACTGAGAAAATTAATGTAAATTCATTTTTTTAAGTAAAATACAAACAACACTTTACTAAAAGCATGTAGCACATAATGTTTTGTAAATAATAATGTTGAAGGCAAATGATAGCTAATATAGATAATTGCAATCATAGGACAAAGAAATAATGGGTTATTCACTAAGGTGCGAATTCGACTGTTGAATAAGCAAACAGTGGATTCCCATAGCAAATCTGCTACAATTTCCCCATTGTAAAGTGGCGACAATTTTTTAATGTTAAGATTTTGACCATTTTCCCATAATAAAGCCGCGACTGTGACAATATTCTCATTATAAAGACGTGACTGCAACAGTAGCAGTCTATTGCAACTGTCTTTATCTGGCGAATTTGCACCTATACGCAACAATTCAGACTTTAGTGAATAACCCCATAGTGTCTTAAATGCTTTTTCAAGATTAAGAAAAATGTAAAGCAATCTCTTATCTATCTATGCATCTTAACAGAAACAAATTTTGCCTTAGCTTGTATCATTCTGAAAACTACTTGGCCACATGCACTTTATAGGATGATTGACTAAAGAAGTAACAGCTTACATTATCTTTGCAGATCCTTTAATTCGCTGCCAATATCCAAGTATAAGGAAAATGTTTGTAATCCTTTAGTAAATCACACTCTTATGAATATTGATATATACAGGGGCCATGTCTTTACCAAAAGCAACC
>WMED01017868.1:0-12873 GCA_019650415.1 Pipa parva | reverse complement strand
TCTAATTGTCTTATTCACTAAAGCACAAATGCACTAAATTGTTCTTAACATATTACACTAAGGATTTTCCCTTTTTTTTGTTTTCTTTTGTGGTTTAACAAACCTCAACTCCAGCACCTCCACATCTCCCACGTTTCACGGACTTCAAAATCTCACAGGATCAACTTGAGATCTCGCAGGATAAACTCGAAAAGCCAAGATTGATCTTTTCAACTTTAATAACCTTCGCCCATGGTGACGTGGGTTCACTTCTACTGTCAAATTTGCACTTTGATAAATATGCCCTTCATAATATCAATGTGATATGAGATACTTTCAATAGAATGACAATCTTATGGTCCTTTATTGTCCCTTTAATGTCTGAATTAGGACATTGATTTTAAAAAAAACTGTGATTGCAAGATAAAACAGGAAAAATCAGAGCTGAGGCCAACAATTTGCTTTCATTTTACTATAAGATTTCATTTCCATCAACTGGGAACCCACCACTGAAAGGAAGAAAGTTTAGTCATTTCCTACAATTTGTGTACAATGCAAAGTGCATAAAAAAGCTAATTTGTCTAAACAGCATTCAAATAAAATCTGAGTTCCTGAAAGATGAAACAAAATGAGTCACAGGAAGATGTTAGAGAAACTACAAAGAAAAAAATATGTCATAAAGGATTCAGTCCTTCTTTTCTACTAATAGGCTCATGAACCTTATCCATCATTAACACATTTACACACATGTGGAATATTAAAGAATCTAAAAGCTAACTGTTTACAGTGAAATATGCTTATGGTTCTTGAGGATGTGCTGCTTCCAGATTTGGAATCTGAACTGGAAGAATCCATCTTACAATTCTATATTTTTCCACTGATTCCATTCCAGTCTTTGTTTGCATTTTGTTTCTACAAATTGCTAGAACTCCAGAAGACTACATTTGTCATTCTACAAAAAGGAGATTGTTTTACACATCTTTTATAAAAGCTAAGCAAGGCATACATGTTTTTTTTGGCTTCCTGCTTCCACAATTTGTACTAACTAATAACAGAAGGCAGCAATTTAATTATTATTACATAGGATGTTACACTTTCTAGACTTGGCTAGTGTGAACCTGTGCTTCAATGTGTTTTATTGATCAGTACAGCACAAAGAGCACCAAGCTGCTGTAACCACATATGAAATGGACATTTATGGAGCTGACTTGTGAGGTGTTTAGCATTTGAAAGGATTTACATTCCCACAATGTGCATTTATTGGCCAATGCCACATTTCATATCAACTGAAGAGAAGATCATAAAAAGGCCACTATATTATTTACGTTATGATGATCACTGTGTGAGAATTTATTTAATTTAGAGCCAAATGTAACATGCTCAGACCAATACTGTTAGGGCAAGAAAAGGTTCTTCAGTTGTAGGTCTTTTCTTATGTAAGGGTCCACTTTTACTCTGGGGTGATTTTATACAGAATAATCCCTCCAACATATTTTTATACAATACCCTTGGTGAAGTAAGCTTTTAAGAATTACAGGGGAATTTCTTAACAGGACAATCACTTAAAAGGTCTAGTAACTCATAACAGCCAATCAGAGGTTGCATTTCATTATTCTAGCTTCCCTATTCCAGTGAATGCTGACTGCTATGGGTTAACAGACCTCTATTAATGATTTCTACTGCTTATTAATTCCTTCGAATGTGGCCTGATTGATCCCATATACTTATCTTTTCTGTAAATAATATTAAAAGAGACAATGTCACTGCTCCCCAGTCTTTAATGTACTGTGAATAGAGTTAAGATAGTAAGGAAATAAGTCTGTGGGGGTTATTCTCTAAAGTTCAAATTCGACTGTCGAATTCTCAAACAGCGGATTCCCATGACAAATCCATAACTGCGACAAATCTCCCATTTTAAATTCACGATTGTGACAATTTTTAAAGTTGCTGCTGCGACAATACTTTCATAGTAAAGTCACAACTGCGACAATATTCTCATTGTAAAGATGCAACTGCGACAGTAACAGTCTATCGTGACTCTCTATAACTGGCGAATTTGCACCTTTACGCAACAATTTGGACTTTAGAGAATAACTCCCTGTACCTCAGTATTAATTTTCAATTCCATTTTTCTGGGCTCCGGAACTTTAATGACAGCAAGCCATCTTCATCATCAAGCACAGTGGAGACTGAGTTCACACAAGTGCAGATTAAAGTAAAAACAGAAAAAAAGACTGAAGTCTAAAAGGCTTACAATTAAGCCTTTCTTGTCCATTTAATAATATGTATTACTGCAGACATTGGAAACAAGATTTAGAAATACTCTGTGTCCGATAAACTTGACTTGAATCTATATTTTGTAAAAACTTTTTTTTTGTGTGCATTTTTTTTAGAACTACCTGTACTGTACTAGCAATATTACTTTATTGGCAACAGCTTCGGAATCAGCTGGATAAGCTCTGGGTCAGCTAATAATGTCTAGTGTTGCTTTATAGATATTTTTACTCCTTTTATTTAAAAATAAAGCACATTTATTTTCATCATTTCAGAGGGGAAGGTGCAGCATTCAGGCAAGGGGGGGTGGGGTGGGGGACCCCAGAAAGGCCATCAACCCACAGCCTACTAAAGCAAGATGGGTGCATTAGGAGTCATCCTGGTGTGCCAATCTGTCTTGCCCCAATGCATTGGACGTTTTTTGAGTTTCTGACATTTCATGATGTGATGTGCTGATGATGTGGAAATTAAATGAAAGAAACTTTGATTTGTTAGATTTTAACTAAATATATTATTTAAAAAAAAAAACACAACAATTTACTTTGATTTCTGAAAAAAAATGCTCCTGTCCACAGAGGTCAAATTGCTCAGTTATTGTGAGTCACTCAAGATTTCCAGAAGTTTCAAATTCCCTAGAAACCTAATATTACAAAGTAAAACACAGTGACATCACCTAATGAAAAATCTCTGTTCTTGAGTAAGATTTTCTTATTCCCCTAAAGGTCTGAGGGGGTCGTTCATTAAAGTCCGAATTCGCGCACGCTCACGCAAATTGATCTGAAAGGCTCCGTAAGTCCGCAACTGGAGTAAGTGTCAGAACATCGCAGAGATTGTTGAATAAGCGGAGTTGGAGAAGTTGTGAAAGGATGGGCATTTACGCGACTGTTTGGACTTTAATGAATGACCCCCTAAGCCTTAAACAACCAAATATGTTTAAAAAAAATGAATTATGGTCATTGAGAATAATATTTTAAAGACCAGGAAAAACACTAAAAGAAAAAACCCATTTGATTTGGAATGGAAGTTATTGATAAATCTGTATAAAAAAGGAACGCTCAATCCACTATGTCACATAGATGTAGAAAATGCGGTGCCAAGGAGTCAAGGGCCAAATGCAACGAAAACAAACAGTATGGAACTCCGGCACTCCCATGAATTAAAACCAAACGTTTTATTCAATCATTGTTAAATCCAAATATCAAAAAACAAAAAATTAAAAACAACTGATAGCACCTTCTAGAAGGTTTGTTTTTATTGATAAATCTGACTGGAAAAATGTGTAAAAAAGAAAAATTGTAGCGCTTGAAGTTGTGAATCAAAATAAAGTTCCAAAGGAACTCCTGAGGAAGCTGCCAACCCAGGGCGGTGAAACGTGCGTAGAGTGAAGCTGTCATTTTATTTGAAATACGCTGTTTTTAAACATGTATTTGTGAGTATATCTCCTTCCTTTTTTCATTTTAACAATAAAAAACGGTACTATACTATCTTGTATACTACTTGTCTACTACTTATTTCCACATGATGCGGTGGCCATTACGGATATTGAAGTAAATCATTTGGAAGTTGCATTTCCTGGAAGTGTTTGTGGAGTTCTTTTGAAGATTTAACCAGGGCGATTGAGCTGCTGGATTTCTACCTACATGCTTGTTTATATTATACCTCTGGTGAGTTCTCCCACACTCAGAGTGTTATGAACACAGTATCAGCACTGGGATTTGTTGCATTTATCTTTTCATATTTTATTCACCTATAAACACAGTTCTCTTTTTTCTTTTTTCAATAGCGTGGTGATTTGGTCTTTCCTATTTATATATTTTTATTATTGAAGATAAGGCACTATGTGCATATGTTTTGCGCTTCTCTCCTAGATTATTTTTGTCCTGACTGGAAAAATGTTCATTAAAAAAAAAAGAAGTAAACTTCTAAATTGTATTGTTCATGGTCTCAGCCATATTATACCTGTTAAAAATACATTCCTACTCAGTTCATTGTTTTCTAGGGAATTTTAGATAATACTGGGGCAATTCCTGAATGTGTAAGTTATAAAATATCCCTTTAGCCAGCAATGAGAGGTACTGCACAAAATCATAATAAATCAGGAATTTAACTTCCAAGTTGACATTTTTAATGCAAAGAAATATCTGCCATGCCAATCCAAATGGTAATTATCTTTTTTTGACATTACTGTATTAAAGTGCTGTACAGTATTCACTTTTGCTGTTTTAGATCATCATTAAAAAGCTGACATATATAATCTTGATGATTTAATGGCTATGGTTTTTAAACATCAGACAATGCATTCTTTCAGAAAAATATTTGGAGTTTTATATGGGTATGCACCATGATTGAATTACAAAGATTTAAAAAAAAAAAAAAAGTTAGTGTGTCCTCATAGAAAAATCAATTACTGAAATCTAAACCGAAAACTGCATCTAATCCTATTAAATCCTCTCCAGGAAATCAAATTAATCAGACACTGCAGAGCTTTTCACATGAACAATATAAAATTATACTGACAATGTTATTCAGTAAGTCTGAATTGAGAATTCGTCAGCTAAAGACAGTCGCAATAGACTGCTACTGTTGCAGTCACGTCTTTATAATGAGAATATTGTCGTGGTCACGACTTTATAATGGGAAAATTGTCGCAGTCATGGATTTGCTATGGGAATTTGCTGTTTCAAAATTTGACAGTCTAATTCGCATCTTAGTGAATAACCCCCAACATGGAATACTGCTAAAAGGGCAAAATATATTTCCCTGCATGACAGAAACATAAGCTGTAAAATTCCAACTTGGGGCGAAATGTAGTAAAGGCGAAGTGATCGATCGCTCGGAAATTTACGACTTTAATAAATTTCGCCCAAGTCCAAAATGTTTCCCCATTGAAAAGAGATATGTATATTGATCTGTAATGGAAGGAACCCTCATAGAAAAGCATTGCAAAGTGTGCCCCTGTTAACAGATCGATATTTATCTATAGTGATTTATTTCAATGGGGAAACATTTTTATTCATTCTTTATAAATCAGGGAAATCAAAAAAGTGCAGAGAAACAAAAACTGACAGTGAAATGGGGTGAAGTCAATCAATATGGTCAAATTGGTCTTAGTAAATACTGTATGTCCCATTAATGGGGGAATCATTTCTTATGGTGTGATGGGGACAAGCTGGAAAACTAGATACTGCAGGTAGAAAGAAGGTAATATGTTTATTTTGCTTTATCAAGCAGGGATTCTCAAACTTTTTTCACCAGGGTCTAGAATTCTCATCATCATGACCAACACTCAAGCCTCACCCACTTGATACATTGCTACTTAAATAGGAAATATGGCTGCAGACGTGCCATGATTATATAGTTAAATTGTTACCATGTACTTTATTAAAACAAAACACTTCTAGTAGAGACACAGTACCTGTCCAGTGCTGCAATAAGAACACTTCCTGCTACCCCTACAAGCCATATGGTCAATAATGGTCCCAGCCAACAAAACCACAACACTATACCCCTCCAAAAAAGGACACATAGAGCCTACAAAAGTGTATACTCGGTACAGATTAAATAACTGAAGTACCACAGGCCAAGTGCAGGATTGACATGGGGGCATATTTAAACATCCATATTTAGGGGATGTTTAAAAAAAGGTATATCTGTGCATGTATGTGTATTTTTATTTAGAAAGCACCACTCGGTAACACATCACTGTACAATTCAACAATACAATTATAATACAGACATGGGAAAAGTGTTTAACAAAAGGTTTTTAGTTTAGATTTGTTTTATTTCTAATAAGAGTGTTTAAACTTACAGTGTATTTTACCCAGCATGTTTTTCTAAAATATCAAATAGAAGATGTATACTGATTCATTTGCAGCCTCGAAAGTTGGAAAAGAAGTTAAAATATTTGGTCCAAATATCCAAATAATTGGAAGTATTGTTGACATAATATAATGATGTTTCTAAGCTATTGGAATATTACAGTACTGTATATTGTAGATATATTTATTCACAATCTCTTCATCTTTCAAATGAGTACTTGATAAAGTGACCTTGTACTGGCTTTAAACATGTAGTGAAATAAAACCAAAACTCATTGAAGCTTCCTGATCCAGCATATCATTTTCATTCTTCAAATATAGCTAATATGTTTGTTTGCAGATTGTATTAGATTCTGCACTACATATTTGTCTCACTGGTTAACTGATCCATTTAATAAATTATACCCCTGGGATATAATTATCTCACCATTATTAGAAAATCAATCCATCCACAAAGTGGTTTACATAATGTATTTACAAAGTTTTTTTTCTTTATGCCTTTATCTGCAAACGCATATGCAAACAACTGTCCCTCCTCCAAAACATACTAAGAGGTTCTGGTGGACAGTCATTATAATCCGTACTACATATGGAAGCGAGTAATCAATGTCAAGGTTCAAAGAAACTTCATTTATTTCTACAAGTTCATTCAAACGCCCATCGGCTAGGGACAGTCTGTTCATGCGAGATGTGATTGAAGAGGGGAGGAGGATTTAAAACAGCCATCTACCTTAATGGACTTAATTCCTCTAACATTAATAACATATTGTTTACACTGTGTGTGTCTTGTAAAGGTATCCAAATGTGTCCACAGGGTAAAATAATTCCTTCTCAGCTCACCTGCTATTAAAATTTCATGTCACCAAACATGATTAAGTGTCACTGTGATCTTCCACAAATTGCTCTCCTGCTCTACAGTGTTTTTGGCACATACAAAATGCATCTGCATCGGTTGCTATAGGAATACCTGGTATGTACTGAGTAAAGGTGTACTATAGATAATGGGTCCCTGTGGAACACACAATAATCACTTGAATATGCTGCAGTGCTTTAATATCTGCATCTTGCTCCATCCTATGAACACATCACATTCCTTACTCAGCTGGCAGATGCAGAATTACAATCAGAGACAATAACATATCTAAGAATCTCTCACATTTATGGAAAATACTATCCTTTTCTTAAGTTTTCAGTATCATTATTGAATGTGTGAACATTGTTAAACAAAAACACTGCCTTGATTCAGTCCCCCATTATTATGTAAACTGTATGTTTTAAGTAGGGAAATTATATGGGAATAACATAGTTTGTAAGACTAAGGGGGGAATTCACCATAGTGCGATGTGAGGTCCGGATCCTTCGGCTCACTTCGCACAGACTGTTATGCGCTTGCTGATGTCCTGCACGCGGACATCAGCGAACGCTTTAAAGGGATTCCAGTCTCGGCGAGGTGACTCGAGTGGTCTCACCAAGACTGGAATCCCTTTAAAGCGTTCACTGATGTCCGCATGCAGGACATCAACGAGCGCATAACAGTCTAAGTGAAGTGAGGCGAAGGATCTGGACCTCACTTCGCACTATGGTGAATTCCCCCCAAAATATGCACAAGTCCATCCAGTTCAGGCTATTATACTACAATATCAATCCAGAGGAGGCAAAAATCCAATTATCCTCACTTTAGGGAAAATTCCTTTCTGGCTCCAAATATGGCAACAGAATAATTCCCTGGCTCAAAATAGAATTTGATTTCTCTGTATGGCTCTTCTTGCTCAGTAAAGACATAGGCCCTTATTCACCAATGTGCGAAGTGAGCCGCGATGTGTTCAATTCACTTCGCACATTGTATTATGCGCATGCTGATGTCCTGTGCGCGGACATCAGCATGCGCATTAAAGGGATTCCCCTCCCGGTGAGGAGACTCGAGTGCTCTCGCCGGGAGGGGAATCCCTTTAATGCGCATGCTGATGTCCGCGCACAGGACATCAGCATGCGCATAACACAATGTGCGAAGTGAGTCGAACACATCGCGGCTCACTTCGCACATTGGTGAATAAGGGCCATAGTTGGTTCAAAAGTTACTGTTCAGTAAAGCTATGCAAGTGTAGCCATGGTGAAAACCCCGCTATTGGGTTTTACCCATTCTACGTATAAGTTTCACTTGTCCTTTAACCTAGCTCAGAGTGAGATTAAATATTAGGAGCTTCTTGCTGCAGTAACTTGCTGTGCAGGTGGTGTCTAATTACAGGCCTAGCCTGCAAATGTATCTTTTGCTTCCTGCCATGCTGGAGGAAGTTTATAAGTATAAGTGTTCAGCTTTGTCTTTTGCTGGGGGTGTTTGCAGGAGCAACATTCTGTCTCCACAAGTTCTGTGGCAGACACACAGGGACCCAAATAGCAGGTTGCAGAGTTACTGTTAGCTCACCCTAGCTGGTAAGAGTTCAGTGTAGACCTGTTTATCTGGGTAGCAACTGACCCCACCAGGAGTGAGTTGGCCTAGGGGGCCTGGTGTATTCCCTACCTGCATTGGGATACACAGTTAGGGTTCATTAGGACAGGTGTAGGGACTAGGGAGAGACCTGTATGGAGAAGGTATCCCTGAGAAGTCCAGCCCATGAGAGATTTGGGAGCCTGTGGAATCCTGTTTCCTCTGAGAGAGTGTGTGAGACTCTGAGGATGATATGTAACGCCTGGGTGGTAAATATATCGATACCCTGTGGATGTTTTCATATAATGTGCATTGCTGTCATTTGTGTCTTTGCTATGATGATCTCTCTCACTGCTCCTATGTAATATTTATGGCTGAGTTAGTAATATGTCCTGCTGCTTTTATATATATGTGTGTAGTTAATAAATGCGGTTATCCTGTTTGCAAAAGAATTGCTGGCACCCTCTTTATTATTATATATGCACACTAATTTCTAACAGTAAATCCTACTCCAAATGTAAGTGGGGCTCACCCTTGGAGATGTCTCATAGCTGGCTTGATGTTTTGTTTGGAATGTACTAAAGTGCAATTTTAGTAAATATCGCCACTTTAGGATTACACAAGCATTCTACTATTTTTTCTATAAAAATAGATATTAACATTATCAACAGGAAAACAAAATATGCTTTTGCCTTAAACGAATCTTAATTATTTAATTGAGTTGATTAGTGATAAAAAAAAACCCAAAAAAACATAGGTTGACAATTTTGCAGAAGATATAAACTGTGCTTGCTTGAGGCAAGCTTCATTTTACCCAAAAGCTCATTTCAATTATAGGTGTGCACACAGCGTGTGCCAGGTGTGCTTAGGCACACCCTATGTATGCAACCTGATGGTAAAAGCACTGTTGGGCATCATTATTTTTTGCGTGATGTAACAACTCTTGGCAGTGACACAGTGAAATGAGTTGTGACATTGCGACACTGAATGTCACATCACTGCGCAGACACCCCTTTATAAAGGGGTCTGTGCATGTCGATTTCAATGTATGGTTAAAATAAATCTTATGGGTAAATACAGGCATGAAGATATTTCAACCATATCTACAGTAGGTTATAATAGTAGGAAAGAATTGTAATGTAATGTGAAGGTTCCACATCCAAAATCCTAAAACTCATGCAGATCATACTATAATGAAGAGGAATATAACTCAGGGATTTACTGGATGTTAAACAATACATTATTTCAAATTTTAGTATGAGTGAATTGGCAAGATCCCTCAACGAGAGAAAGAAAGTCATGCAAAAAATATAATTGTATTTAAAGTAAAAGGTACCCAAGTTATTAAACAACCTAAGTACCTTTCCTAGATGGCATGCAGCTATGACTATCTTTCTCTTCCTGTTTTTTATCAGTATTACATAGTTTATATAAAATGTAGATTGGCAATAGGCTTTTCACATTTAAAGCACCAGTAACACTGAAAAAATAAAAATTCCCATTTGGGATAAAATGGCAGTTATTTAAATACAGTACTTGTAAAAATCTTATCTTTGAAGTTAAATTTGTGGCTTTTATTGCTTTGTCTGTTTTGTATCTTTACTGATAGCAGTCATGTTGTTAAACATATATCACCCAGTGTTTTCTTTGGTGTTAGATAACATATATTCAGGAAGTGTGCCAAAAAGCACAACTTTTAAAGTGCACCTGTCACCTTAAAACTAATACTAAATTAGGATCTACTAATGAAATAAACATTTTCGTAAATATATATATATTTTTTAAAAATTGTACCTTTATACAGCATTTCTCTCTGTCATCTTCCCTGTCGGCCTGACTCTTTGGGTTGGGTGGGGCTAAATTATTGACATAGCTTCTCCAATCAGATCCCTACTAGATCGTGATTTATGGGATCTAATTGGAGGAGTTATAATGTCAATCATTTAGCCCCTCCCAACCTGACTAAGAAAGAAAAGTTTGGCTGACAGGGAAGATGACAGAGAGAAACGCTGTATAAAGGCATATATATATATATATATATATATATATATATATATATATATATATATTTACAAAACGTTTATTTCACTAGTAGAACCTAAATTAGTATTAGAGTTTTGAGGTGACAGGTGCACTTTAAAGCTATACAGCTTAATGCCCTACTTTATCAAGACAATTTAGAATTTTTGAAAGCACAGATAGAATATATAAACACAATGGAGGCAATTTAATTTTTTTGGTGTTACTGTTCTTTCAAGTTGAATAGAGAAGAATCTTTCCAACTTCCGAAGTTATAAATAGATATATATATATGCCTCGAATTACATGATCAGTATTTTGCTTATAAGGTGTGTTATTTTCACCATGTTTAATTTATTTTGATTATATCCTTTATAGCTGAATGTCATGGTAGCAATAGCAATTAGATTTATTATAGAAACAAATATTTCAGGCTTAACCCATTTTAGTTATCTGGCCCTTGCATCTATTTTTACATTCACAGATAGTGGGATCTATCTGGATTCACTTGGCAAATAACCAAACTTGTCAGGATTTCTAGCCTCACAGTTGATGTATTCAGTGTATTAAAGAATGGAATCTCCTAACACTGCTATACATTAGAAATCAAATTGGTTGACCCTGTGCTTTTAGAGATGGAATGTTTTTCATTGCTATTACTTAATATTGCAATTTATGATAATAAACATGTGGCTGTGATGGAATTTATCTTCCTTTCTTCTGCATTACAAATTATGCCTCAAGGGCTTTTTTCCCTCCTAAATTAGGCTTTTAAACAAAGAGTCACGCAAAGCAGCTTTTGCAATGGCTTTTATTGTGGTATTTATAAATATTTTTGTCTGCCCTTCTTACAGTTCGGAGAGCCAATTATTCCCTTATGCTTGTTAACCTCTTAACTGCTTTTAAATGCTGTGCAAAACTTTTGAAGGTTCTCCTTGCCTTGTCAGATTTTCTGTGTAAAACACCCAGAGTTCACTCTGTCTGTGCTATTTCAATTTTTTTTATTTTTTTTTACATGAGTATAACGTTTTCACTATAACAATATCAAAAAAAAATGTAGGCACAGGTGAGAATCTCCACTTTTAAAATTCAGTAGTGTACTGTGTGCTATTATGTGGGGGATATTTACCAAGATCATTTCGACCATTTGAAATAATCACTCTGTTTCACTGTTAATTTTAATTTCCCTGTACTTTTGAATTTCCCTGAAAGAATCAATAATAATTTTAAAAAAATCTCCCCCACTGAAATAAATTGCTAAATATCAATTAGTTGAAAGCAGCACAGTTTGCAGTGTTTTGGTAAGGTCCACTTGCAGATCAATTTCCTTTTCCACTGCAAAAGGATAAGTGTTTTCCACTGTGACTAAGTGCACAGTTTAAATGTATACCTGGTCTGTTCTTTTGGGTGGCAAAGTGTTTTCCACTGTGACTAAGTGCACAGTTTAAATGTATACCTGGTCTGTTCTTTTGGGCGGCAAAGTGTTTTCCACTGTGACTGACAGGACCCACTCATTAGGGAATAATGGTTTATACCAGCCTGAGGCAGATGAACACATTTGGATGATATAATCTACTTCTTAAAGGTGAAAACAGCGATATTGATAGAAATAGGTCGTTACCCCAACATTAACTAGTCAAAACACTTTTCGACTTTTAGAAATATCCCATATAGTCAATTTTAACCAAAATTTTTTTTTTTTTTTACATTTTTATAAATTACCAAACGCCAACAAAAGGTGAGCTCCTTAAAGGAACAATCCAACCCCTAAAAGTTATTTGCCAGGCCACTTTTAGAAAAAAAAATATGGAAAAAAAACATATTGTAAAAGCATTTATTTTTGTCTTTGACACGATTCGTCTCTCTGTAAACTATTAGGGGATATTTACCAATACCATTCTTGACCTTATTGATTAATTCCCCCTGTAATTTTCATTTCTCTTGATTTACAGAGGATCAATACAATCTTTCCCCCATCTAAAAAGATTGTCATCGATAAATTTCAATTCGTTGACAGGAGTGCATTTTGCAGTGGTTTTCAATAAGATCTCCCCCTTCATTTCAGATATTCTTATCTTTTCTCCATGGGAAATCTTTTTCAATTATGGCGACATGACAGGACCAACTCCATAGGTAATAAATTAGGAACACTTTTGAGCAATAAAATGATCTTAGGATAGCTTAGTAGCGCAGCATTAACTAGTCAAAAAGCTTTTTGGCTTTAGTAAATTTCCCCCTAGCTTCGACTTTAGTAAATTTCCCCCTAGCTTCGACTTTAGTAAATTGCCCCCTAGCTTCGACTTTAGTAAATTGCCCCCTAGCTTTGACTTTAGTAAATTGCCCCCTAGCTTTGACTTT
>WMED01017866.1:0-12874 GCA_019650415.1 Pipa parva | reverse complement strand
GGCTTAGTATAAAAGAGTTTTATATGTATGTGTGTGGTTATATCAGCACTATAGTGCCCCCTTAACATTTTTCCATTAGACTGCATTATACTATGTACCACCTGGAAATGAATAGAGTATTGGTGGTCTACAGTCATTCTAGCTTTCTGGTTACCTAAGGAAAAATAGTAATAACTAAATATTGTTTCTGTGATTGTGCTTTCTAAATGTGCACATTGGAAGTTATCCTGATCAAAGACTGAAAAATATGTTTTTTAAATGCTTGTTGTGTATGCTGACTCTCCTTCACAAAGTAAGCACAATAGCACAGTATTTTCGAAATGTTATATGATAAATTTCAGTGCGTTTATGGGTAAAGGGTTGTAAAGTAAGGTTGATTCACTTACGAATTGTTTTACTATTTGACTGGTATGTGGTGAACTCAGTTTATTAAGCTATATAAAGTCTTAAACCTTGTGCATTCATGTGGGATTGCTAATGTGGTAAATTTTCTGATAGTCACAAACTTTCAAATAACATGTTTATAGATATAAGCACAAATGGGTTTATGGTTATTGTTCCTTCTCACTGGTTAACTAAAAATGTCTCTAGAGGACTCTTTAACTAAGAAGAAAAATGTGTGAATTTGCTGTAGTAATTCTGTAAGCTTAATTCTTACTCATCAGTGAGTATACATTTCAGTCTAAGACTAGGGGGTTATTCAGTAAAGTCCAAATTGTTGCGTATAGGTGCAAATTCGCCAGATGCAGACAGTCGCAATAGACTGCTACTGTCGCAGTCACATCTTTATAATGAGAATATTGTCGCAGTCGCGACTTTATTATGGGAAAATTGTTGCAATCTTAACTTTAAAAAATTGTCATGACTTTACAATGGGGAAATTGTAGCAGATTTACTATGGGAATCTGCTGTTTGCGAATTTGACAGTCGAATTTGCACCTTAGTGTATAACCCCTAAGGCTCCATCTGGCATTTTGTCACATACAGTTAAAACCAGACTAAAAACCAGCAGTAACCACACCACAATGAAAACTATTGTGTTCATTGAGATACTGCCTGTGCCTGCTTTGCAGTAAAATGCCCATTCTCCCATCACTTCACTCTTTCAATAAAGTTAATTGATACATTGTCTGGAAGCTAGTCCTTACTAGCCCTTAGTAGAACTGACCTCCCTGTTTTAGTCTCTTTAGTAGAACACTCTGTAAGCAACATTGCACAGTTTGCAAACCCAAGAGACTGACTCTACCTGATTTTGTATCCTTACAAAATGCTATCTTAAAATATCTTTGCTATAAAAATGTGACTTTAAACCCATTGATAGGGGGTATATAAATCCATTGTTTAACATTCCATGCCCTAAACTTACAGAATTTAGTATTTATTTAGGCTATTACATATTATACAATATTTAGATTGTAAGCTCTATGAGCCAGGGACTTCCATCCTCTTGTTACAATCACTGGTTAGCACTTATATCTTAATGATTATATGCTTGTAATTAACTTCCTTTGTACTCTGTTTAGCACTCTCTTATGTCTGTATTAGAATTGTATTGTTAAATTATACAGCACTACATAATCTAGTGGCACTTTATAAATAAAGATACATACAATCTCTTAAATTAACTACATTAAGTTCACTATTATATATACATTATTATAAACAAATGATGATACATCTATGATTAAATTATTTTAATGTATTTTTTATCTGCTATTGTAGGCAACCATGAGGAACAACAGATGGAAGGAGGAATAGTCTCCAAGAACTTTACCAAGAAAATACAGTGAGTAAATGACGGAATGGTGGGAATTCATTCCCTCCTGGATAGAATATCTGAAGTATTTGAACAATGAGACTTTCCAGAGACCAGTCATTCAGACTTTCAGTGTGGTGTTGGGGGAGGGACTGGTCAAGTAAAATTTGATCTATTTAAAGACATCATTAAGGGGGGAATTCACCATAGTGCGAAGTGAGGTCCAGATCCTTCGCCTCACTTCGCACAGACTGTTATGCGCTCTCTGATGTCCTGCACATCAGTGAACGCTTTAAAGGGATTCCAGTCTCGGCGAGGCGACTCTTTTGGAATCCCTTTAAAGCGCTCGCTGATGTCCGCGTGCAGGACATCAGCGAGCGCATAACAGTCTGTGCGAAGTGAGGCGAAGGATCTGCACTATGGTAAATTCCCCCCTAAGTCTAGCTCAATATAAAGATAAAGCAAATATTGTGATACTAATTGATCCACTAACAATTTTCTCTTTTGTTATTTTACATGATACACATGTTAGTCTGGAGTACATAGTCTGCTATATGCTTTGTTGTTGCTTATTCCCTTATTACCACTGGATTACCACTTGGAAAAGAAATTGTTGTACATTCATATGCGCAATCATTATCATAACTGTTTGTTGTGTTCTTATTGCTTACTGGTGGACTTTGGGCTGCTGTGCATTAGCTTGTTGTTGTGCACTGATGCCTTCCTGATGATTAACTTGTTGTTGTACACTTGCCTCTTGTAGCATTTGCATAAGATTTATAAGTGCCTTTAGCATCCTCTACATGGCTACTCCTGTCCAGGAGATACCAGGATCTGTGAGGTCACTTGATGCAGATGCTACAGGGCTGCATAGGGGTCACAGCAGATGTGGGAGATTGGAGAGGCCCACTGGGGGCTGAGGCCAACTTGCAACCTCAACTGCTGCAAGCACTGTATTCATGCCTGGGAAAACCCCAAATATTTGACAAAGCAAAGTGAATACTCCCTACACATAACACACATAAATAAGCTCATATTGTTTGCAAGTGTGTACTGAATACATCATTACTTAAAAATACAACTTCAAGAAAATAAAGACATTTTTATGCACAAGGTTATGTGAACAGACTAATTAAAAGTCTGACTGAGCCATGTACTGCGAGAGTTCTCCAAGAGTTCTTGTCTTATAGTCCTTATATGGGTATAAAATTGTCTTTGTGATGAAGACTTGGCATTGTACCAGGAAACCTGTCTGACATCAAAATGCTCTGGTTTCATCTCTGTGCTCCCAGAGATTTCAACATCCTAGTCCAAACATTCATAATTAAACATCCAGTTACAAGGATATAAAAAAACAAATGGATTGTCAGGTTATTTAAACACAAAGGTACTGTGGTAGTATAATTTACATTATAATTGAATGCCCCAGCAGTGTATTGTAAGCTCTCATGATAATAAAGGCTTCTGTCACACTGTTTGGAAAACCAGAAAACACTGAAGAATCTTTGATGCATTAATCACCTTGGTAATGCTGCATGTTTGATACCTGAATGAATGTAGCAAAAACTGGCAAAATAATTTAGCTCAAATTAGAGCAGTTATGGTCCTTAACTGTGGGTGTTAATCATTTCCAATCAGGGATGGTGTTAGGGTGGCAAACTGGGTATTTGCCCAGAGCCCCCAATTCCAAGGGGGCCTCTCACAGCACCCTGCACAGTGCTTCTTCACAGTTACGTATCAAAGCACCATTTGAGAAGAATACAGCTTTGTAACTGTACAGAAGCATTGTGCAGAGTGCTTGGGGAGGGGGGGAAGGGGGCAATTCTGGGGGTCCCCTTGATTTGCCCAGGGCTCCAGTTTCACTAAAACCAGCCCTGTTTATAACAACACTCATTCCTTAGCCTGCCGTTATATCTCTGAATAAAAAGTAAATGATATAGTAAAGGGCATGTCACTTTAGATTTATTTTGGTTTTGCTTGTTGGTACATATAGAATATCCACTAACTTATCTGCTGGTCCAGTTTATCCAGTATTGGTAACTCATTTTAGCTCAGATATCTCATTCTCAATTCTTATCAGCAGAAATATTAAATGTTCACTCCTTTAATCAGGGAAGAGTGGTACTGTGTGCAGGGCAATGCACTGATGTCTCCCACTTTAATGAAATTAATTAAACCATAATGCAAGGGCGTTTAAGGTTCTGCTCTCCACCTCAGGTGGAGGAGAACAGAGCTATATAAGATACTGTTTTGATAGTGGCAATCTTTGGTGGCATCTGATATATTTGTGTACGCGTAGGGACACGTGTATTTAAGCCTTTTTTTCTGTGGGAACTTTTATCTTCCAAGATAAAAAATGTGTTTATTTACATTTTAGTCATCAGGATCTCTCCTTTAGGCGCAAAGAAATGCATTAAGAGCTCCATCATTTATTGTGGTACAAAGAGTAAATCCTCTTCCACTAATTCATTTAGTTTTTAGCAGAATTCTAACATAACATAGGACAAAAGGTGTGGGACTGCTGTTATATAAGCTTAAAATGCATACTTATTGTAATTAATGAAAGCTGCACACAGAATATGTGAATAAGTAAGAGAGATAGTGGTGTAATACAGATAGGGCAACATTTCAGTACGTTTATTAGAAATCACAGTATGCCAGAAAGCATCCTCCACTGGACCCACAATGATCCTTTAGGACTGCAGCATTGCTCTTAATATTTAACAGAAGCTCTGCTGCAGTTTTCTTCAGTGGAAATCAGTGTTCTTGTCAGTGGGTTTGCACTAGACATTCTCTGGTTTATTTATGTGAAGCTACTGTATATTATTGAGTACAATATCAGTAGGCTGAATGGGGATTGGATGATCCTACAGCTCCACAGGTGTAACCGATCAGCATCGATGTGCATTGGCCAGCAGCAGTAATTGTTTAACTTGACAATTAGCCTAGCTACATATTTCAGTTTGCCCTGCATGCCACCATTAACACAGTGCACATTGACTCAGATGTCAGTACTAAGTAACCCATAATTAATATTGTCCATTAATCCAAGTGCACAATAAACATTAATCACAATGGTAATTATCCACACCCTGTGCAGATATGAACCCCGGTCTGATCTATGCTAGGGCACTCGCACCCCTAAGGTACTTTAGTCACCAGTGTTAGTTTTTCCTGCAGCTACTCCTTTCTTCCCTATCATTCTCTTTATACGGCAACAGAGTCAACACCCAAGTTAAGCAAACCAAACAGAGATATTTTGACTTGGCAACAATAGGACTGGGAAACATTACTTTTTCCAGGCTTAACTTGCTGTGGGCTTTTTTGAGTATTCGTTTAAGTAAATATTTGAGGTGATACGTTGTTTGATTTACTTTTTCATATAGGAGAGTTATAGCTATATGAACAAGGAGAATTTGTATGAATATTAATTTATTCTTATATAAAAGACTAGCCTACAAAAGCTGTTTTTTAGAGAGTCAAATGGTTGGGGAGGAAGGTTAACCAAGTGGCTTCAAGAAAAATCCCAGGTGGGCATTTACAATTTCACTGGCAAGTAGTCACATGTAAAATCCATAAGGTGACGTCGATAAATGTCACATCAAAAGGATTCCATACATATTCCAGAATTCTCAGCATCTGAGACTCTTCAGTCTGATATGCCCCAGTCACAGATTCTGGTAACAGCTCTCAGATACCTACTGAGTGAGTGAGCTAACTACACTAAAATTAACTTTAACACTTATATATAACGGCTTTACACATATAAAAACACTAACTAAGCATAGGGAAAAGGAATAGAGACAACAAAGAGCTACAAATGAGGGCAATCGCTATATTGTTTTTGGCATCTAAATAAAAAAAGAATGCCTAGCAAATACTACGTTTCCAAATCAGCTATAAACTCGCCAGAATTATTTTGTACAATGTGACTGATTTGCACTTTTATGAATAATCTGACTGATACTATAAATCTGAAAGTACATTTTACTTAATTGAATATTTGTAATTGAATCCATGAGTATATAATATATCTTCATCATCCTCCACTGTGTAGGCTGGTATGAAAGAGAAAGCTGGGCACCACCAGAAGCAGATAATGCGTTTCATTGCTGATTCACATTTAGTTACTGCAGATATGATCCTTGTAAGGCTAACTCCTGGTCTGTATTTTTATCATGACAATTAACAATGATGTAATTTACTTTATTATTTGTCAATATATACATTAGTCAGACACTGAGGACTGGACACTTATTATAGTAGAAATAAAGGGCACATGATACTTTGGGCATGGCCCCAATACACATATTGCATGACACAAAGTACGAAATTTACTAAAACTGAAAAGTATTTTTTTGCCTGTTTTTCACCTGAAAATCAGGTGAAAAGTTGAAAATACACTTTTCGATTTTAGTAAATTTTGTCCAAAATGTGATTAAAAGCATTAGCGAACACAGCGTTTGCGCATAGAGGCTTTCTCATGAAAAGAGTGTGCATGATTGGAAGCTGCTTTGAGATATGACATAATTATTAATCTAATTATTTGTGAAATAGCGCCAACATGTGCCAAAGTGCTATGCATACTGATGAGTACATAAAAGATAACACTTCATAGTTTACAAACATTTGTAAAAACACAGTATGAATAAACAATAGGTATAGAGACCTTGCACACAGAACTTACAATCTACATGCAGAAAATGTGAGGGTCATATGCGATGCCTGCAACTTCTTATACTCAACTTGTATTAATATATTGTATGGACTGTCTTTTTCCTGCAGTGTAAAGACAACCTGATACAATAACATTTATATCAGACCAGGAGCTTGCACTGAAATAGTTAAACACACAATTAAAATCCATCTGTTCCAATTTCTAGTTACAACAGCAAATAGGACATCACTCACAAAAGCATCTGTAGAAAAGGCAGATAAAAGTGATTTAAAAACCTTAGAACTTCCCTTATTCAACATAGGATGCATCTGCTGTGTACACTGCCATTTATAAATTGTTCAGAGGGCCAAGTCGTGTAATGCTAATTACAATGAGCTGACATGGAAAATGATCAGATTGTTACAGGGCAAGAATAGCAAGCGCTTTCTCTCAGAACAGTTACCCTGTTATTGGATGAAAGACAATCCATTAGTGCATATATGCCTGAAAGCAGAACACAAGTATTATGAAGCAATTCAGATGTGCCTATTACATTGTGTCAGGCATTATCAATCATTTACAATCAACACTCATCCCATCTACATGGTTACGTTTCTGAGAGTTAGTATAAAAAATTATTTCAAAGACTTCTAAATGGAATATTGTGTGAGTGTATCTCCCCTAAACTCCTTCTCTATGTATATATGCATTGGATACACTGATGAAGCCCTCAATTCCATATGCAAAAGCTTAGTTATATGATAGCATTGATTTCTCTACATATCCTGATGTGTATTAATGTATGTATGATGACTCCTTTACATGGAAAAATCAGCTATAAGAAGAAGATGTAAGAGTAGCAGAATATAATTCAAACATATTTCTTCAAAGCATACTGCAGACTTAAAAGAGAAGTGAGCAATAGGAATAAAATAAAAAGACAAGCGTATGTATATATTACAAGTAGGGCTATACAACTGCACTATTTATAAATGTACAAACATTCATTCATAAAATTTACTTAACAAGGTCCTTTTCCATCTAATGTAATATCTGCCAGAAAATCAATCCCCTACCAGTGGTGTACAACAATGGACATGTGATCTATGACCATTTAAAGCACTTGAATTTTATTGGTACTGATATATCCAGTCAGGGAATACTGTGTTAAAGATACAATCAGGTTAAGGGCGAAATTTATTAAACTCGGAAAAGCCGTTTGCGCTTTTCCGAGTTTAATAACTCAGGAGAATGATTTGAAGTTTCTCCCGGTAATTATCACGAGATTTGACTCGTACGATACTTGCCGTGACAAACTTTTTAAATTAAATATATCCATGGAGAGGTAGCTATACTGTATGTCTACCCTTTCCATGGATATATTTAATTAAAAAAAGTTTCTCAAGGTAAGTATTGCTCGGGTCAAATCTCGGGATACTTACCGGGAGAAAGTTCAAATCATTTTCCCGATTAAACTCCAAAAAGCCAAAAAGGCTTTTTCAAGTTTAATATATTTCGCTCTAAGTGTTAATGCTGCCAAATTTTCAGCAATGACATCACAGGTATATATTTGAATCCATAATGTATTCAAAATGGATGTTGTGGGTCTGCAGAGCTGTGTAAATTTCACTGGGACAGTACAGAGTGTACTTAGTTCATCTGGATTTTTTAAATACAATGACTTGAAAGGCAGGTAAGTGGGATACTTTATTATGTATTTTGAGGAGATAGCTTTAGTTCTTCTTTAATAAAGTTCTTAAAAAAAGGAAGCAAATTATCATTTTTAAGGGACGAATCTTGATCTTTTAGCAGGATTCAATGAATCAATGAATGAGCGCAACCTAATGTCTGTCGGTCAGACCTGTTTTGCCGCAGTTTAATTCTAACTAGAAGAATTACATGCGTTTTTTGTTTCATTCACCATTGCATAAAATGGCCCACATTTTGTCTGCATTTTGAAGAGTTAAAATGCAACATTTAACATTGCACATAAAGCTTGTACACATTAGTGTCATGTGTAGCATTAAGCTGCAGCTGCATTTCTGTGATTTCAGATGAATGGAAACTGCATGTTCAATTGACTTTGCTTGTGCCATATAGGTCTGTAAAGCACAGCTGCTTGTTAGCTGAACATCGCATATTATAAATACATCAAGCCAGGAGCATAACTACAAGGGTTTCAGCGGTTGCACTAGGGCCCCGAGCCTTTCATCAAGGAACAAACAAAAACTGCTTTATTATACAGCCAGAATTAATCCCATGTAATCAATAGAATAGGTAGAATAAGGATTAGTAATAATTGGGGGCATGAGTGCTTGGGGAAGTAAGGCAAAGAGGCCGTGACTGAAATTTTGCATGGGGACCCACTTTGTTGTAGTTACACCGTTGCATCAAGCTGAATTTTAGGTATGTGTTGCCCAGATAGGTAGGGTCTGTATATTGTCTGTGCAGCCCATAGGGCACAAGAAAACTGAACATGTAGTTGACCTGCATTGCTATGCATAAACATGCACGGCAACACATCTTAGTCTGATGCTGCACAGAAAGCCCAATCTACATAGTCGAAACAATATTAACCTCTGAACCTTCCACATACCTCTTTTTTTTCTTATATTTAAGAAAACAGAATAGCCTACTCTTGTAAACAGTCTACTGCACAAATTAAGAGAAATAGTGTCTAATTATCTAAAATAGCCTTGGCCTGCAAGAGATTCTTTTGAGGAATGAATTGATCTGTATAATTTATTCACGTACTTTTTAATATCACCAAACATTTACAATGAGATTTGCAGAATGGGCATTAGAATAAAGGGAGTTGAAGTCATTATTCCAAGCGACTTAAAAGCTGCATAAGTAAGGTGAAATTTCATGTGGGAAGAGATGTTTTTGATGGATGTTTAAGGGGGAGGGAACAGCTCTGTAAATCAAGTACACAGCAGGAAAATAGCTTCTACCAACATATTTATTAGAATAATTGTCTCAGTCCTTCCAAAGGACCTTGAACTGATGCAGATAAATATAATATTTGTAGTAAAACTTATTTTTTTTTCGAAATCAAGTCTTGAATTACTGCAAACATCATATTGTTAAAAAAAATATTTCCCAGAGATTTTAAATAAAAAGTAATGTAACCTAACTATAACTTATATACTGAGACGGTTATTCACTAAAGTAAGAATTGTTGCGTAAAGGTGTGAATTCGCCAGCTAAAGACAGTCGCAATAGACTGCAACTGTCTCAGTCGCGTCTTTATAATGAGAATATTGTGGCAGTTGCAACTTTAAAAATTGTCGCAGACGTGGATTTGCTATGGGAATGCGCTGTTTGAGAATTCGACAGTCGAATTCGCACCTTAGTAAATAACCCCTCTGAAAGTATAGGCTCTACCAGCCTGAATTGCTGTACTATGATAAAGCAGTACCTTTGAGCTGTTTTGTTGTGTTAAACAATTGCTGGTGCTAGTATCTCATGGCCACCATATTGAATCCTCATTAATATGTTATTGAACCCTGACACTTTATCCCACATCATGTTTGACTGGTTTTGAAATGTCACATGGTGTATTTAACTCTGAATATCGATGAGGCATACACCTAGTGTTGGTTTTCACACATGTTTTGTTGAAAGCAAGTGTCCCATACACCAGCTTTATCAGCAGGAAATGAATTGCTACAAATGCTGCCATGAACTGCCATACAGAAGAAACATAGATAATGAAGTAGGAGGCATGGAAGGGAAAAAATATAACAATTTACCCTACATGCTAGCAACAGATTATAGATTAAAGTTCTTCTTTACTAACAAAGGTTATTATCAGTTCTGTAATAATTTATTTCTCTTTAATACCGGACTCCAAAATGTAAATAATATTGGAACAGGATGGGGGTTTAGAACTTCACATGTTATTCAGTGATGTTTTTAGATCCTCATATTAATGTGCTGAACATGCTGAACCCAATTTTCTATTTTTTTTATAATTAGTTTGTTGACTCTAGTCTGTGAGAACATTGGTGTTGCTTCTATGTTTTGCTGGGAAAAGCCAGACATACAACCATCACAGAAAAACCTAATAATATCATGTAATTATTGTTAAACCAAGCCCCTTTTATAGGATTATAAGACAGCTGAGCATTGGAAGACATTTTCTAGTAAAACTAAAAGAAAAGGGATAGTAACACTGCCTCACAAGCTGTGTAAAAGCAGACATGATGTCATTAACGCAATTAACAAAAAACAGGAATAACCCAGTAATAGAAATGTTTGATAATGATTATAAATGAAGATTATGTACCCTTATATATCGCCAAACAAGGTAATTGTTAAAATTGTAACTTTGCTATATAAAACACAGGGATATAATGTATCAAGGTAACAAGAGCAACATACAGTACATAGCTCTTTTAAAGACAAGGAAATGTATCAGTGGGGCAATGTTTGAATGCATCTGCAGTAATAACCCATAGCAACCAATCAGCAATTAGCTAGGAGAATGAAAGTCAACACCTCATTGGCTGCCATGGGTTACTATATCTGGGCTTTTTTGCCCATGTTGACACATTACAGCTTTACAAGGGAATTCATCAATAGGGTCAATTGTTTACTGAGGTCCTATAATCCATAGCAAGCAATCAGTAGTTTGCATTTACTATTGTAGTGAAGATAGAATAATTAAAGCCAGCCTTGCATACTTTTATTCCCCAATATAGCAACTGCAATAAACTGCAGAAACTCTTACTTTTCCTGTTGGTCACACCTTTGTGATCAGGCATGTATCCAGTGCTTCAACACCATTTACTCTTACATATTAGAAGTGAGTAGTTATTTGACTTCATTACTATAATCTACAAATACATAAAAAGTTAACTTTTGAGTGATTTCTCCTTTCAAATTCAACAATTTTTAGCAAAGAGTCTTTATTTGTAAGTAATAAACATTTTATAGCAAGTAGAATTTCAGTATCTTATCATCAATCTGTCGTTGTTTGACCCTGTATTACTATCTATGGGGGTAATTCAGGAAAGTGCGAACTTACCTTGCGATCTTTCGATTCACCTCGCCGAAACTGGTACGCACTCCCTACTATCCTGCATGCGGAGATCAGCAAACACTTTAAAGATATTCCAGTCTCACAAGGCGACTCGAGTGGTCACGAGGTGAGGCGAAGTACCTTTAAAGCGTTCGCTGATCTCCGCATGCAGGAGAGAAGGGAGCACATACCAGTCTCGGCGAGGTGAAGCGAAGGATTGCAAGGTAAGTTCGCACTTTCCTGAATTACCCCCTATGTGTTTTCACTGGTTATTAAACTATATGGTATGTGTAGCAAAATATTAGAAGAAAGCTGCCATAACCATTGGATATTTATCTGCACTGAACATTAATTATTCCTTTAAAAGTTTTTTCATTGTGTTGGTGACATGCTACATGTAGAACCTTTAGGTATTATCTGATGTTATATTTATATTGAAGTCAGTAGGTTAAAAGAAGAAATTCTAACATCATGCTTTATTTCATTTAGGTTGCCCTCAGAAGTGGATCCCATGACTGTATTTGCTTCACTGTCTCCCGAGGGTCTTCTTATTATTGAGGCACCTTTGGTACCACCCTACAACCAATATGGAGATGACAGTTACACATATGAGCTCTCTCTTGACCCCCAAGAAGTCAAAGCAACCTGAAAACTTAAAGTGAAACCTTCCACTGAAGAAAACCTGGATTCCAAACAATGCTGCAGTAGCCATGCATTGTAATTTTAATATTGTATCTTTTGATTCTTAAACTAAGCAATAATTCACTGTAGTTACATTAAAGTTAAAATGAAAATCTTGGAAAACATGCTAAACATAATTGATTTCTCTGATGCTGTCATTTATTTAGATTGTCAATTACAAAGCACATAATGTTTTTTTCTTATTGACTTTGAATTGTCCTTATTTAAACTGGTGAGCAAAAAATTGTGGGTTGCTTATATTCCTTAATAGAACACCATCAATTTTTTGTTTGTTATTTTATAGTTGGTCATTAAGATGTAGTTTTTCTTTACGTTTGTGATTTGAGGAAGAGAAGATACCATTACATTTGCTTGGTACATTTTATTTTATAGATAACAGCACACTATTATTTTGATCGCCCTGTTGTCCTGTCTAGTAGCAGTCATTAATAGTTTTACAAGATATTTTACTGTGCCGTGCATTGGGGAAACTCAAAAAACACATAAGCACAATGTCAGATGTGTCATTTTGATGCCAGCAATAAATATGGCATCAAGATATCAAAAAAAGGAAACAAAATCACATTCATTGTACTCACGTCAACACCACCTTTCGACTTTCCAGATAACAGTAACTGCAGCAGAATGCATTTTCTCATGGCTCTTGCTTCATGTAAAGTCATGTGCCACTATCATGTGTAAATGCAGACAAAAAAAATCATGTTTTCATAATCTAAAATAATAAAGGAAAGTT
>WMED01017865.1:0-12874 GCA_019650415.1 Pipa parva | reverse complement strand
GTAACAGCTTCCTATATTACCAGCCTTGGCTGTAACAGCTTCCTATATTACCAGCCTTGGTGTTCTTTAAACTTAGCTGTCCCTATGCCCATTACTATCAGTCACTTTGAAACCCACTACCTCAAAACTTTATTTTTTATTGAAAAAACTTTGATATGCAAAAAATCAGTCTAATGCATTAAAGTGGACCTAAAAGGTCCACCTAAAATATGGTTTTTAAGAAACGGGGAGTTGGTCTTGCGGGATGCTTATAGCATTACAAGCATTTATAGCATTCAGCAAAGACAACTCCCTGCTTCTTAAAAACAATCTTTTAAGTGGACCTGACAGGTCCTCTTTAAATATGTAATGCATCACTAGTCTTTAGATTGTAAGCTCTAGCGAGCAGAGCCTTTAAAGAAAACGTTCTGTCTTCAGCCGTTATTAACCCATCTAATTGTAACTGGTAAATTAAATATTTTTTGTGATATAAATGATTTACATATTTGCAGTGGTCTTTTGTTTAAAATATTTTTTTTTGTTTTACAGAACCCCTCACCTTTGTTCTCTTCAGTTCATCAGTGTGAAATCTCAACTGATTTTTATCCCAAAAATGGGAGAATTCAGAAATCAAGCGGGGGCAGCAGCTCTGTGAGGACTACACAACCTCCAAAATTCTGATTGGTCACTCAGAATTCTCAAGCCGTTTATTTAAAGTCCTAATACAGCTAGAGGGTCCATTTACTAAAGTCCAAATTGTTGCGTATGGGTGCAAATTCGCCAGATGAAGACAGTCGCAATAGGCTGCTAATGTCGCAGTCGCGTCTTTATAATGAGAATATTTTCACAGTCTAGACTTTATTCTGGGAAAATTGTTGCAATCTTAACTTTAAAAATTGTCACTTCTTTACAATGGGGAAATTGTCGCGGATTTACTATGGGAATCCGCTGTTTGAGAATTCGACAGTCAAATTCTCACCTTAGGGAATAACCCCCTTAAGATTCCACAGTGAACTGCGGAAGACGAAGTGGATAGAAGCTTAAATTGAAAAGGGGTGAAATTAGTAAATGATATATACTAAGAGAAAATCTGATTTATAACTGTACCTTTACTCTTACAGTTTGGTATTGTATGATCATATTTTATTGTATATTTATTGTACAGTGCAGTGCTTTCATTCATTTATTAATTATAACACTGGGACTAAGGACACTTAAGCAGTGAAACATCGGCCCCTGTATTCTCAAGCACAGCCACACTTTATACTATACCGACTTTCCTTTAACTGGGGAGGAAATAGAGTTTTCATTATGAAAGTCTCACAGGGATTGTTTTTAAAGTTTTGTAAATCCTGACCAAGCCTTCCTGTGTTTTAATCTCTGTGGGAACATAACTCATGATCCGCTCCACGTCATTCCAAGTCAAGTTCTTTATTACAAACCCTAAACATGTCACAGTTCCTAACTACCCGTTCCAGGACTTCTGCGTATCATAGATCTGACTGATATCTACTTACCCTAATTCTTTGTATATCCTGAATATAAAAGCTAATTTTGTATTGCTTAACCTAACTGTTTACTGACTTTGGGGGTCATTAACTAAAGTGAGAATTCGACTGTCGGAGTGAATTCTCATCCCTTTCGGGAGGCTATGCCCTGATTCTCTACTCCTTAATCACTAAACAGACGATTCTCATAGCAAATCCGCGACTGCGTCAATATTCCCATAGTAAAGTCGCGACCACGTCAGTAGCCATCTATTGTGCAGTATGAAACAGTCGTTAGCTGGCGAATCCGCCACATCATAGAGTTTGCTGAATACCCGAATATGTGGAAATGGTGAATTAACTCCTTTACATAACAATTCAGACTTTACTCGATAACCACCATAGTCTGGCAACCCACAAGTATGTCAACTTTGTGTTTATTGCCCTATGGAAGCTCTGAGGTTCTCTAAGGCCTTGAGGTCTGCATAGTGGCCTAGGGTTCCACCTGAAGCTAAATGTAGATGTTATAGTCAAGTAGAAGGCACCTAAACACGGTCTCAATGCTCCTCTTTGTTTGGTTTGCTCTACCAGTTACAATAAAGCTGCTCTGTAATTCAGATATAAGAGAAGAACGAACAAAATGTGCTATTCCTTGGATAAATAGGAATACATATTTTGATATAATCAAAACTGCACATAACATTTCGGATCCTTCAGGGTAATGCTAACGACTGGATAACATCTTTCAAAATATAACTCACTTTCCCGAAACTTATTATTTTAGGTGTTTCAGATCTGCAGGAGGAGGTTCAAATTCTCAAGATCTAAAAAAGTTGTGTTTTTCATCAGAACTGTAATTTAAAAAACCAGTGTCAAAAACCCATTCCAGACAAAAACAGTTAGTAACTATAGCAAACGTTGGGATCTGTCATAAAAGTCCTTCAATTACTGGATGCCTACGTATATATACTTCTCAACTGGAAAGCCACAAATTGGGCATACCCTCACCCTTTGTATTAGGCAGTAACAGAGCGTGTCTATTCTATGATATTATTCTAAATAAATGTATTAATATTTAGAATGAATCCTTTATGTCAATATGTATATCTATTTCACAACTATCCCATTACAAATTAGAAAGTCCAAGATTATTTACAGTTAGGGGCGAAATTTAATACACTCAAAAAGGCCGATTCTGGCCTTTTTGAGTCTGTGCCCTGTAGATCTTGGATTTTTTGATCCATAAAAATCAATTCATACTTTTAGATTTCTTTTTTTACCAATTGAACCTTTTCAATCGAGTTTTTCGATTGGATTTTTCAATGGAAAGGTAGCAATACTTTAATTAGTAGTATGGCTACCTTTCCATTGAAAAACTCGAACAAAAAGTCTCAATCATTAAAAATCGATTGAAAAATATTAATCGGTATTTTTTATGGACCAAACAGCCGAGATCTAACAGGGATAAGTTTAAGTTTACGAAATTTTGCCCTTAAAGTCAATGGAATTTCTATTTCTTCTACAAATGGGCTACTAAGATATGGTTACAAAACCTAATTCTTGAAGCACTCTCTTAAGGGCAAAAGTTCCACGATTCCTGGGTGGCAAGTCTCACAATTGTAGGATGAAAGGAGATGATAAGACAGGACCAAACTCTGCTGTAAAAAAAAGAGTGCAATTCTGTTTATCAGATGAACAACAGTGAACTAAAAGGTCATTGTATTGGGGGTTGAAGGGGTCCAGAGGGTTTTCAGATGTTGACTTGTTTTCAATTTTTGTCAACAAATAAATGGAATAATAGGAGATTGCAGTCCTGCCTTTTTATTTCCTTTGATACTAAGATTACAAAGTCTGGTGGAAATGTCCAATAGATTCTTCCCTTGTTAGGAATTGTTTTAAGGTCAGGTAACAGTTCATTTTTACCTTCAATGTCTTCTTCCTCTATTCCTTTTAAAATCTTGGACTTGTAGTCACGGAACACCATGTATTTTAGCAATCTTCGGAGCTTCTTCTAAAAATAAAAAAAATTGCAAATAAACAAAACTTTTCCAGATGCCACAAACTGATTTATGATGTAAACCATAACTTAATGGATGTTTAGCGATCCTGCAGGATATAACAATGAGATATACATGGCAGGTCGCGCAAGTTACCCTTTATTAGTAAGATTGGGAAGGTGCAGCTTATGGTTTTGAATATTTTCAAAGATTTTGGCTCAGTAATTCTGTGTAGTGTCAGGTTAAATGAAGATACACAGGATCCTATAAAATTTATTGCAAGGGTCTTTAAGCATGAACACTAAAAAAAGCCTAACATACTGCTCCATTTGAAGACCATTCCTAGAGGAACAGACTATCCAGGAAAGCTATTACAATATAGCAGACAGACATTGTTTACCCCGAAGTGGAGAATAATATCGTTTAGCAGACCAAATGGTGGCATAGTCTGTTGGGTTTAGTCACATTCTCTCTGATGAATCAGAGAGAAAGAAACATGAATAGTGAGTATCACTTGACTATCACAGAGATATTCTATGTGACTTTCTAATTGCCCATCTATAAAAGTGAATGGCACCCATCTTTGTCTGATGCAGATCTTGCATGTTTCCAGACCTGACCGTGAACAGGTGGCCTCAAGAATACACTTAACAGGAGTCTACACAGTTGGTGATGGGAGATTGGTCGAGGGACATAAAAAATATACCTTGTCTCTACGCATGAGGAAAAGGAGATCTTCAGCAGAAATGACTCTTGCGCCTCTCATTTGGGACACTTCAGCGGCCTGATACAACTAAAAAGAGAAATAATATGTCATTAAAAGTTTCTAAAATTAGTTTATTTCCAAAATCCCGGAAATATACTTCATTAATCACAGTTGCAAAGCTATTGCACGAACAAGAAAATAAATCAACCTCAAAATTTTTTTTTTGCTATTTTTTTTTAAATATGCAAAATCCCAAGAGCACAACTATATAAGTACTAGCAACCAGCAGTAGAATGGTTCTACAAAAAAGTAAGCCACAATTCCAGAGTGGTCAACCTGTTCTGTTCCTTCAGTGGAAAAATAATCCGATCAAACAGAACAGTGGTGGCAAACCCATGGCTCACGTTCAGAGAGGGCACACGGAGCTGCTGTCGCCACCGCTGCTCTAACAGCTATCCCAGTGAGCGACCACTCCTTTATTATATGTTGTGGACTTGACCTGACAGTTTTCAGGTTGGATTCTCAGCCTACACTGAAGAAGAGCTCACTAGCCAGAAGCATCTGTTGTTGGACCCATGGCTAGACATCTGCCCTGATGTAGACGTGATGACATCACTCATCAGCTCCTGGACTACAGGGGATGGCTCTGATGAGTGACATCATCAATCGGAACCCAGTGCCAAAAAGGTTTGCCGCCACTGCAATAAAACATACAATATTTTATTTCCAGAAGGAAGTGGGGTGACAGTTTTTGAGTTGTACGGGGGCTATTTACAAAAAGTGAAAAAATTTCCCCTGGTATATTGATATTGGCGATACTGATAATTAGGTTGAAAATAATGTTACTGTCAATATTGATATTTATTAAGCCCCTTCTGACCTTTTTCTACCCTGAAAAGATTTGCCTGGTTGAGTGTGGACGAATACTCATTATTCCCTACGGAGATGGTTCACTAAAATTTTCCCCAACTGAAAAATCAGCGATATTGATTGGAAAAGGTATCCATTGACAGCAATGTAAAACGTAGCACTGTTAATGCATCAATTTTTATCAATAACTGTTATTCACCATTACTTAAATAAAGAGAAATAAAAAATATGTCAGAAAAAAAAAACTGTGGCAAATGGCGACATGAATCAAATTGGTTGAAATGACCTTAGTAAAAACTCACCATAAAATTGTTCCCTTTCTTGAGCGAGATAATGATCCGGGCCAGGTATTTTTTTTTATATAATCTTATTTTATTTCCCAACAAAATAACGCAGGATATAAAATAACTTGGCCAGACCAAGACTAAATTTTGAACCAATTCAAGGGAGGACACGACCTGAAGAAAGCTCTACATTTCTAAGCAAGGGAATAAATACTGCTGAAAAGATTGCCAAGATCTAAGAGCATATTTCGGTGTTGCTGGTACTATTTCTTTGGCATTATAGAGAGGACAAGCTTGCCCAGGTCAGATAAATCATAGCAACCAATCAGGTGTTTGCGTCAGCTTTCCGTCTGCGCTGGCAAACAGCTGATTGGGTGCTTGTCGGCTAACAGGAATGTGTAAATGGTTCCTTTGTTGAAAATTTTGTTGTATTATTGGCTAGTCTATACACGCAGGCATTTGCCTGCAAGAAAATCTATCCGCCTTAGGAACTGTGACCCTGATTTATCTTTAGATGCATCTGAAATTAAAAGAAAATATTCCCATGAAAAGTACAGGAAGTCTTGTTAATGGGAATTTCAAAAAAATCACACGTTAGAAAAGTTGACGAGAGATTCAAATGCACCTGAAAGCCATTTAATGAAATTCTACCTCTATCCGCCCCTGGTACACTCAAGCAATGTTTCACTCAATATCACTGTCTGAATTGGGGCATTAATAATTTTTAAGATCCCATGCTGCTATGATTTGAATTAGGCCTATTCAGAAGTTGAAAAAGATCAACAAAAACAGTAGCTGTTTCTAATATCCCAAACGTTAAAGAGGAGGGGAAAAAAAAATGATTGCAGTGTTGGCAACCCTACACCGGACCCAGGCTTCAGTCCATAAATCATAACGCAGAAGTACATTGGGTTTTTTTTTTTTTTTTCCGTACTAATCAAGACGCGCACAAAACATTAACTGTGTCTTCTGTAGACAACAGAAAACATAGTACGTGAAACGTTAGCGATATTTCCCCTGCAAAATTCACTTGGGCCCTTACTGCTACAAAGGGGGCAGGGGCTGAGGGACTTTGCAAGAACTCAAAGGCAATAGTAATTTAATCTAACTTGAAAACTGCCTTGGAAAATATAAGAATGTGAAAAATGATCTGCCTATTTGCTTGGCAGTAATAAAATCAACTTTTATTCTGATTAGATTCAGGGCATATGAGGTACTTTTTATTTTCCCCCCGCTAAAAAAGAAAAAAAAAATGTTCTAAGTTGAATGTATTTTTCGCTGTTTCCAATAACCTGAAAACAGAGGCACTTTTCCGCTGTTCGTCTTTCATTAGAGAAATAATCTCTGTACAATCTGATATTCGGAAGAGAAGTATTCTAAAGAGAAATGGAGTTTAGAAAAGATAAGGTCCATCGAAACACTGAAACTCCCATGAAACCATTCTTGGTCATAAAAGAAGTGGATAAATGCTGGATGAGATGACTTTTATTTTGACAGGAAGCTTCTATTGGCTATAAATAAAAGCCAAAATAAGCTTTAAACTCAATGGTTTCTGAACAACGACCCCCATGAGAGAATGAAGAGACTTGTAGAGTAATTGAAGGCCGTGTATTAGATATGCCTGATTGAATAGTTCCTGACTGAAAGATATTGTTTTGTACACTTTTTAACCACAATTCCTTGGGACCGAGATGCTGCTTTTCATCTTCATGGAGTGGGGTGGGGACAACGAGATTTTAATGAGATTCAATCGTTTGGGAAATTTAAATCGCTTCCCGTTTTCTACTGCTGAAAAATCAAATCAAACTTATCTAAGTAGTAAGTGTTTAGTCAGGTGATATAATACAAGGGAGATAGGCAAACGGGGAGGGAGATGTTCTGGAATGACCTACAAACAGAAAAAATGAATAGAAATTCAACATTTGGTGAAAATGATAACTTTTCCATACCGTGACGCATAATTTTTCATCTTGTAGGTACCGACCACCAGAAAGTGTATGTATATATATATATATATATATATATATATATATATATATATATATATACTGTATATTCATTTGAATAAACAATAATTAAGAGATAGAGCTCCCTTTGATACAGTTTCTGGCTTTCATGTGGAGCAATTTCTAGGATTCAGTATTTTCTCAAGCATTTCTATCTTTATTAACCACTTCTTCTTCAATCACTAATAGTTTACCTCTCCTCTTTCCATACTCTCTATTTCCAATACAAAGGTTCCTAAGTTCACCTGTAGCACATGTACCGCATATGCGGCATATACAGTGGTCTAGAAACACATAGCATTCAAAATTATAGCTCCTCTATAAAAGTGTATGCTAACAACTGGTTGCTATGTGTTACAGTGCTGGCCAAAAGTATTGGCACCCCTGCAATTCTGTAAGATAATACTCAATTTCTTCCAGAAAATGATTGCAATCATAAATGCTTTGGTAATAATATTTTCATTTATTTTGCTTGCAATGAAAAAACACAAAAGAGAATGAAAAAAAAGTCAAATCATTGATCATTTTACACAAAACTCCAAAAATAGGCCAGACAAAAGCCTAATACATGATAGCACAACCTTTACACAAAATAACTGTGAACAACCGCTCTCGGTAACCATCAATGAGTTTCTCACAATGCTCTGCTGGAATTTTAGACCATTCTTCTTTGGCAAATTGCTCCAGGTCCCTGAGATTTGAAGGGTGCCTTTTCCAAACTGCCATTTTGAGATCTCTCCACAGGTGTTCTATGGGATTCAGGTCTGGACTCATTGCTGGCCACTTTAGAAGTCTCCAGTGCTTTCTCTCAAACCATTTTCTAGTGCTTGTTGAAGTGTGTTTTGGGTCATTGTCCTGCCAGAAGACCCTTGACCTCTGAGGGAGACCCAGCTTTCTCACACTGGGCCCTACATTATGCTCTAAAATTTGTTGGTAGTCTTCAGAATTCATAATGCCATGCACACGGTCAAGCAGTCCAGTGCCAGAGGCAGCAAAGCAACCCCAAAACATCAGGGAACCTCCGCCATGTTTGACTGTATGGACTGTGTTCTTTTCTTTGAAGGCCTCTTTTTTTTTTCCTGTAAATTCTATGTTGATGACTTTTCCCAAAAAGCTCTACTTTTGTCTTATCTGACCTGAGAACATTCTTCCAAAAAGTTTTTGGCTTTCTCAGGTAAGTTGTAGCAAACTCCAGCCTGGCTTTTTTATGTCTCTGGGTCAGAAGTGGGGTCTTCCTGGGTATCCTACCATAGAGTCCCTTTTCATTCAGACGCCGACGGATAGTACGGGTTGACACTGTTGTACCCTCGAACTGCAGGACAGCTAGAACTTGTTTGAATGTTAGTCTAGGTTCTTTAGCCACCATCCGCACAATCTTTCGTTGAAATCTCTCGTCAATTTTTCTTTTCCGTCCACATCTTGGGAGGTTAGTCACAGTGCCATGGGCTTTAAACTTCTTGATGACACTGCACATGGTAGATACAGGAACATTCAGGTCTTTGGAGATGGACTTGTAGCCTAGAGATTGCTCATGCTTCCTCATAATTTTGCTTCTCAAGTCTTCAGACAGTTCTTTGGTCTTCTTTCTTCTCTCCATGCTCAATGTGGTACACACAAGGACACAGGACAGAGGTTGAGTCAACTTAAATCTATTTCAACTGGCTGCAAGTGTGATTTAGTTATTGCCACCACCTGTTATGTGCCACAGGTAAGTAACAGGTGCTGTTAATTACACAAATTAGAGAAGCATCACAAGATTTTTCTAAGGGTGTCAATACTTTTGTCCACCACCCTATTTTTGTTTGGTGTGGAATTATTTCCAATTTGGCTTTTTGACATTTCTTTTTGTGGTTTTCCATTGAAGACAAACTAAATGAAGAGATTACAGTAATACCAAAGCATTTGTGATTGCAATCATTTTCTGGAAGAAATTGAGTATTATCTGACAGAATTGAAGGGGTGCCCATACTTTTGGCCAGCACTGTACAAGACATCTGTAAACAACTACCTCTATTGATGACTTACCCTGATTATTTTTCCCTCCAATGAGTACCCTACAACCCAACACAACTGTATGTGGCCTGTCATCTTTCCAAATGTGAGAATCAACTACCTTTTAGACCCCTCTTCTGTAAAAATATGGTCCCTCTGACTGAACTTAGGTATTTGAAGGCTACAATGACCTTGTGCAAACCCAAAGTTATTTTTCTTACATTGGCTGTACCAATCAACCAACCCAGAAAACTACACCAACCCACGACTGCAAAGCCTGCTCTTCTAAATAATGATTTCACCTTTCTTTGGTATCATGAATTCACACGTATGAATATAGTTTTATTATATAACTTCCACCCACCATGGAGCTTTCAGGTTTGTATTCATACTAGTTATGGTAAAGTAGACTACTCCTGTTGCCTTACTAAACCCTCATGGGAGGTTCCTGAGTGCCTAAGAACTACGTTGGATTAAACCTGACTGATGCATGTGCCAAACATTTGTATTAAAGCAATAAGAGCTTTTAAGGTGCGAGGAACTCAACAAAACACTTTCAGTAACAAAGGTCTAAGTTAATGCAGATGAGTCCCTTACTAGACACACACACACACACACACACACACACACACATATATATATATATATTTGTCCTTTTTTATTTAAAGAAATTCCGCAAGATTTAGCAAAATGCAAAGCAGAAAAAAAAATCCTTTTAACACCCAGTAACAGCTCATTAAGTTGAGAATATAAAACCCTAAGCATTTCTGGCAGAAATTTTCATCCCTTAAGCACAAAGATCAACCATAATGCTCCTTAATCCACTTAAGAACTCTAGCTTCTGTGGAATTACAGTATCACTGTAAATGAGAGATTATGGGTTTTAGCTAGACAAAGGCTATACTTGGGAGGTACTTTCATTTACCGAATATCTATTTCATAAATGGAGATGTTCAGTCAATCTTCAGTAAACTAAAAAGCAAGACAAAATTCCTTAAAACAGAGGAGTGTATTTTGTAGTCATTGGGCTAGTGAAGGAACCAGAGTCCTCTGCTGTCATGAATAATATGTCATGTGACATATTGTGACAATGATTCACAAGTCTATCAAAGACTAACTCTATTTCTGCCTTTGATTGGCTAGGAAATTAAACAGCAAAATGTTGTAGTAGTTTTTTTTTTTTTCGTTTTTGTTGTTTTTGTTTAACAATTTTTGACACATATTTTTCTTAATTATAAATGAAAGGATATTTATTTATTTCAATAGCGTGTGGTCTCAGCCACTGCCCCATGTACAAATATTATAAATAAATAAATAACAACATCCCAACCAGGACAATTCATACTTATAAATGTTACATCATTATTGGGACGAGTTTTTAATGGTATATTAAATAAAGCTATTCGAGATATAGACGTCCAAGGATGGCCTTATGGAGGTCTTGCAGGAAGGTGAGTAGAACATTGACTCAAGGCAATATAGTTGATATAAGGTTATTTACGTAGATTTTGACATACCTATCATTCTAACTGAAAGCAAAATTAGTGCACACTAAGCTGTATGTAACTGGACTGTTGTGTGAGCCTTTTTGGATGCAGTGTAGTACCCATTGTTTACTTACCCATAATGCACAGTATGTAGCAAACAACGCTTCGGGTTGCAAGCATCTCCCATCGTCCCTGACGAAGTCCCTATTCGATTCTGTTTTCTGCCTTTTTTTATTGGCTGCATTTGTGACTGCAACAAATTTACATAGTGGCGGAAAAATGTAGTGCAACCGAAAAGGAGCGATATTGAAACCTGATGGCGCGTTAAAACAAAATCATTTTATGGTGCGCCTTTTTGTTTTGAGACTAATAGCGACATCGATGACTTTATCGAAGCATGAAAAAGTTCAGACATATTGAAATCCTTCCCCCCCCCACCCCACCCCAGCCAACTCCACAGGGAATAATGTTTCTTTTTTCTTGCCACCCTCAATCTGGCAAATACTTTTCAGCGGGAAAAAAATTTTTTGCCAGTAAATTTTCCTCGCAGCCATGTAAATTTGTCATCAGCAAAAAATGCGGCAAATAAAAATTCAAAAGGGCCAATCGCCCAAACAGTCACATTTTTTTCTTCCAGACTTTCTTTTTCCTGATAAATATCTCCCAAAGGTCGAGCTGAAGAACGCTTTATAATACAGAAACCCCATGTTTAGCATAAACAAGTCATTCTGCAGTTTAAGAATCTGTAAAGAACGCAGTCATCTACCATTTTAATGTACATAAACGGGCAGTAGTTCCACCAACAAAACTCTTGCCATTACACATGGACTTAATTTGGAATCTCCTGGTGTATACACAGCACATCACTTAAACCAAATGAACTTTTAAATCAATAACATGTACGCTGAGGTTCAGTAGACTCGACTAAATTGTTAAAAAATAAACATTTGTGTCAAAGATGAAAAATACAACTCCGCTCATATATTTTTTACATTATCTAAAAAGCTTTCATGTGCAGAAAAGCACTGAGGCCCATTACTGGTAGACGCCACTCAAAATACACTGGGCAGAATTTCAAAAGTTCATATGTTAAAAGCATTGAATCTTTGGATTGTTTCAGAGCTTTTAGGCTAGTCTGCAAAACAGTATAGCCCCTCTGGCAATAAAAGGATTAATTAATATGAGCGGGACCTGGCAGGTTTATAATGTACCTGTTGTTATAAAAGTGTCTTGAAAGATGGTCATTTCAGTAAATTTCTACACTCGTTAAAACTTAAAAAACCATATATATATATATATATATATATTTTTTTTTTTTTTTTTTTTTTTTTTTTTGGTCAATACAAAAGAAAAATGGAAAAATATTTTACTTTAATTAAACTCAAATTGGAAAGCATACTGCAAGCAAACTGGAATCTGTATTGTATTTCTCCAATGGTCCAATGTTGGGTGTAGCATTGTCTGAATGGCCTCAAAAGAGAAAAAAAAAATCAGATATGGTTAAAATGGTCGTGGCCAGTTGTGATGTCACAAGTTCAAAATTATAATCATATTATCTTACAATTAGGCAACGCATATTCGCTATAATTAAGGTTTTTTGACCTTTAATGCTCACAGGTAACAGTAAATAGGAAATATTATTATAAAAGAAAAAAGTAAGTAAAACTGAAACTTGTAATATTCTAAAATGACTGCATAAAACTAAATGACTACAAATGAGGAAAAAAAGAATATTTTATCGGGCTTAAAAGCTGCTGGTTTCCCTCATCCCACTAAGATAGCGCACAATCGATAATAACTGTAAACAAATAAGCAAACAAATGAAAACCTTTAAGCTTGGAGGGTATTTATCAAGGTCATTTCAACCTTTTTTGCCGCTATTCAAACCAGTTTCCCCGTTTCAGCAACTTTTAAAGTTACAACTACTCGAGTGCAAGCAAAGTGGTGCCTAAAATGTTTCAGGACGGAAAATGGTCGATATCTAAAAAAGTCACTGCGTTAAATCTACTGCATTTTCCACTGATGTCTATCGAGCTTTCGACCGCTGCCATTTTCCACTGATTTCT
>WMED01017864.1:0-12875 GCA_019650415.1 Pipa parva | reverse complement strand
AGAAGGACAGGTAGGCATGGGAGGGAGGGAAGAAAGGCAGGTAGGCGTGGGATTCAGGGAAGAAGGACAGGCAGGCATGGGAGGGAGGGAAGAAGGGCAATCATGCATGGGAGGGAGGGAAGAAGGGCAGGTAGGCATGGGAGAGAGGGAAGAAGGGCAGGCAGGAATGGGAGGGAGGGAGGGAAGAAGGACAGGTAGGCATGGGAGGGAGGGAAGAAGGGCAGGTAGGTGTGGGAGGGAGGGAAGAAGGGCAGGCATGGGAGGGAGGGAGGGAGGGAGGGGAGAATGGCAGGTAGGTGTTGGTTGGAGAGTATTTAGTTCAGAATATTTTTTTTCTTTTTTCCTACTTAAGACCATAGGTGTATCTTATCCTCAGGTGTGCTTTATGGAGCAAAAAAATACAGCACATAAAAGTGCTTTTCAACTAGTCAGTGTTGGAAAAACTGCAGATTCTATTCAATTTGACCATTTTCGTGCATGCCTGAAGAACAGTAGTGTGGAAAGCTTGCATTTACTATCTATTCCGTTAGCCAATAAAAGGAATCACATATACTCTACTTGTCTCTGCTTTTAAGTATGGCTAACATGGTGCTACACTCTACTGCTTCAGAAATGAATGTTGAAACACAGCAAAACTAATTGAAAAGGTTAAAGTAGTTCTTTTCGTATATCCCTCATAGTGTGCTATGTTTAATATGCTTAGCTGTCATTGCAGATTTTGCTTGGTAGTGCCGACTTTGGGAGATATTTATCAAGGTGTTTTCAGCCTATTCACCCATATTTGAGTTTAGTCAACACTTTTTGATGCGTTTTTGGTGACTTCTTTTTACTTTCAACTTTTAACAATTTTGACCAATTTATGAATTGACGACAAATTTTTTGCGACTGATTGTCACAGCATTAAAATTGCTGCATTTTTTATTGATTTCAATGGAGTGTCTTTTCAATTGTGACTATTTTTGGAATTGGCGATTTTTAAAAAAAGATGTAAAAAAAACTTTTTTTATTAGTCTCGAAAACCATCTTGCATGGAGAATTTTGTTTGCCACCCTCAATTTGGTGAATATTTTTTGACAACAAAATTTGTCTCAAGGGGCTTAATAACAATATTCTGGCGACTTTTTTTGACTTGCAGATCCTGAAAGTTTCTTCGATTTGTTGCAGTTTAGCATTTGTGTGTTGCGGAAGAGGAAACAGAAAGAGGAAGTCTTCATAAAAGACAGCTGCACATTTCTGACGTTCCTGCCTTTTCTTACAACAGTGGGGGGGGGGAAGAAAACAGTCTATGACATACAAAAATTTAAATATTTTTAGGATTATTCAACAAAAGAGTCAATTCTCATGGCCAAATGAATTTGTGACAATTCTCACTAATTCACTCATTAAGTATCAAAGTCAAATTTAGTGCATATTCACTGTTTAGATGATTGTCACTGCGATGGAGGCAGTTGTCACATATTATTGATGTCTGAGCATTGTGAGACTAGTAGTAGTAGTAGTGATGTATTGTAGTAAATTCATCATGGGAACAGATGGATGTGATGACAAATTCACTAGAACTATATTTTTCTAGATTAACTATTACATGTTAGTAATATGGATGAATTAGCATAAGAAATGACAATATCACCATTTCATATAATTTTGGTAGCTGGTATTTTTGCAATCATTGAAGTTAGGGAATACCTAGCTCATGATAGAATTTGTTTGTTTTTTTTTTAAAGTAAAATGTCTCCAGAATAATCACTTGAACCTTGCCTTAAGCTGTTCAATTCACCATATGTGTTTGGTAAAATCTGCTTTTTCACAACAATACACTTTGGCCAATTGACACTTTGCCAGACAACGAATATGCAGATTGTCCAAAAATTCATCAACAGAGGCAAAATGACTGTATTTCATGAATTTGAGAAGTTTGTGAGCTGCCTATTTGTGGTAAATTCCCACTTTTATGATGTAGTTTGCATCTTGGAGAGTATTACATTCCAGCAGATTGTTCATTCTAAGACCCAAAATTCATTATTCTTTCTCCTTTAATATAGTGCCTTGTAGGGTGGCACTAATGTACTGTGGGAAGATTGGAGCACTCAGTCTGTTTATAGAAAATCATAGAAAACCTTTACAATCTGCCAATGAAAATCAGTGCAATATGATTTACTGATCATCAACTAACAGGTATCGTGGTATTAAAGACCTATTCAGGTTTTTACTGTAAATAAGTGAAAGAAATCCAAAAGTGTAAAATATGTCTCCCCAGACTTTTAATTCCAATATTTTCTGCTCATTAAAACCAGGTTTTGGGTTTTAAGCAATAGCGATGGTTACATCCAGTGCTTTTTTTGCACCGGTACGCGGTGGTACAGCGTACCGGAAAATCTGAAGACTTTTGCTCTGAAGACTGAAGAGTTTTTGTTCAGCGCAGCAGGGTAACCGGGCTGGCACAGTGTTCAGCGCAGCAATGTAACGGAGATAGCACAGTGCCCAGCAGCCGGACCCATTCTAAGAAGCAGCAGCGGCTCAACTAATAAAGGCGAGAGCCTCCCAGCAACTCTCTCTCCCGAATGCAGTGAAAGCTGACACGGAAACACTCGATGACTATTACCCTGACGATTACTTCCGGAAATTATCGTATCATTGAGGAGCACCGATTAACTGGAAAATCGTGCCGATTTCATCTATAGTCGATAGTATCTAAATGTGTACCGGCAAATATTTTTTTACAAAGAAAGCACTGGTTACAACATATGCCCACATTTAAAAACTATCCTAAATGCCAACTGCGTGAAAGTCACAGAGTAAAGGATTTTCCAAAGTACCACTAGAGGTCCATATCCTGCCCACCAATGGGCAAAAAAAGAATAGATTTTATGGCAAAAAAAATAGATTTTCTTTTATTTTGCTAATCATATTAAAATGACACATGGGATTTGCAATGTACAAGTGTCTATTTTTAATAAACCTGCTTATAGCATTCTGCTCAATACAGATTTTTCTTGCAAAAGAACAGATGAAAGTTGTGCTGTGGACACCTGTTCAGTTCTTTATGATGCATTTGAATACCGAACCTAATTGGAGCTGTGTCTCCAGAGGATGCAGTGTTATTAGTGTCTATAATGTAAAAGAAAGTGACATGGTCTCTTAGACATTGTTAGATCTTTTATTAAAACAAGCTGCAAATAACAACTAATAGGGAAGGGTCTAGCCAAAGAAAATATAAGAATTTATGTTAAAAATATTTGTATCTTTATAATGAAATAGGATATATTTATAAAGATAAAAAGTAACATCACAGTCTGAAAAAACAAATACTTAGTTTGTTAATACTTTTCGTAACATCCTAAGGCATGGATAAAAGCTAGATACTTACTTACAGACTGTGGAACTCTAGCCATAGGTTAAATGTTCCTATTTGGCTTATATAGGTAGAAGGTAGCACTGTGTTGGAAAAAAAAAATCAATTTGAGGATAAGAAATTATCCTTAAAGGGGAGTTCTTCTGATATGGTGCCTGCTATAATATGGGAGGATAGGGAGATAAACATTTTTTTATTAATATGGTCTATTAACAAAACTATAAGACTGATCATTCTTGGGAATTAGATGTAATTCCTCCCCCAATGTCATATTGTTTGACACTGCTAGTTGTGTGAGGATGGAACAGCTCTGACGCTATAAGCCAATCACAATATAGGGATAGATGTGTGTGTGTGAATGCCTCATGCTGGCAGCATGAAGAAGGAATAACTAGCAATTTTACTTGCTAAGAGTGTGGGCATGCATTGTGATTGGTCTGCAGTAAGCATGCATGCTTTTTCTCATCAGAGGACAGCCACCCAGCTCTCAATAAGCAGTATTGTGTGACGGAACCTGGATGCATGTACATTTTTAGCTGCTCTCATCCAAATGCTGCTTTCAGTCCCTAACATTAATTTGTTGGATCACAGAGTACACCAATGCTTTCAATACATGATATTGGCAGTTCTTCCTCCTTCATATTGACAGCAGGAAAACTTGACCAATGTAATGATCTTTTATAGATACTAGATGTCTATTGTGTAGGTCCACTGACACCCATTAATTGTTTGGCTGGTATCGCTATGTGGCCCTGGGGCACCTTGCACCATCTTATGTTGGCGATGCTATACTGATTGGTTTGTGAATGCCTGGATCATGTCTTCCTGAGTGCATAAAATGGTTGGAGTTTACCACCAGCTACAGAGAAATACCCAACAAATGAGTGGCCAGATTGCAGAACCTAAAAATGGAAGTCTAGTTTCTCTAAAAGAGGTGAATATTTTGTGACAGTTGTCAGTAGGAAAATATTTATTTTGACGGTAAAGTTTTGAAGACTGATTTTCATTTATTTCTGTAAATGAATTGGATAATATTTATACTTTACATTAAAACACTCAACAGGTAACAGTTTTTGTTGAATGGGCTACATGATACTTTACTGTAACTATTCCAGTGCTAATAGTGTTTTAGGTTTATGAAAAGATATTGAAGCTCGAATAAGTATTTTCAAAATGAAAGGCTAAATACAATTTCCACCAAGATCAGAGAGGGAATTTATTGTAATTGAAATTCTAAGACAAAAACTCCTTAATATTTCCTTATAATAAAGTCATTAACCAACTGTAAAAATGGCTGTGTCCCTACCCTAAAATCTGTTAAGCCTATAAGCAAAAGGCAAAGTGCTTCTGCCATCCTGTGTGAATCAATTTTTATTATGAAGGCAACTGTGAATTCAAATACTTCTTGCGGGTTAATGTCCATGATGCCTTTTTGACTCTTGTATTTGTCCATGCCTGCAAAATAGTTTATTAGTATCAGAGGTTAGTGATTTTTGTTTGGATCAAGAATTTTTTTCTGCAGGTATCTGTCTGCAATGTCTGAAAAGATTATTTTTGGACCACGTAGTGTAAAGGATATTGATGTTGACATTATTGGAGTTGTCAAAGGCTTTTCCATTTCATCTTTGAACATATTAAACTGCTTTATTTTTATGCTAAAGCGTATATGAGCATATTTATATGGAAATTGTACAAACAATAGCAAGAGGTTCACCAGATTCATTCTGTAAACATTAGCTGAATTGATGTCTCTTGCATTTATTCACTTAGACTTGATCAGATCCAGGGATTCAAATAAGAGTCTAGGAATAAAAGGAACTGAAATGACTTGCCATCTTTCTTGCCAATCGTTAAGTCATCATGTATATTATTGTATTACTAATGTAAAAGCAGAGGTTTGCAGAAAATAAAGCAGTTGTCCCTAATGCCTAGGCTAGCAGCGGAGCATGGGTAACAACTGGGGGTGGATCCCTGCAGTAGTTTGAGGGTCCAGTGGTTGTTGTAGCAGTGCAATATAGTAAAAATGGGCACCAAGGACTTAATATAATAATACAATTGAAACACAATTTATAAACTGGACCTGTTGGCATAAAAATAGGTAAAAGGAGATGATACAGATGCAGGCACAGAATCTTTTCCTATAGGATACCAATCAGGATATGAATATGTTGCTCTTACATTTCTCACTGGAGAACTGGCTCCTAAATGTGGTCTCCAGGGGCCTGGATTCTCATACACAGTAGATTCTGGGGCTGAAATTGCATACAAAGCACAAGACTTAAGTTAAGAGGTTCTACACCTGAAGGGTTAATTGTCCCCCCCATGCTTAATGCAGTTGATCTCACTAGAAGAAAGTACAGACCCTTTTAATGGGTACCTGCATTATAGCTGCATTGTTATGAATTATGTTATGATGTGCTGCCAAATGCAGATGGCACTGCTATTCTTATTCTGGAGGAGGCAGCAGTGGTGATTAACTAGGCTGTTTGCACTCACAATAGCTTGGTGGTCCAAGTTGGGCTCTTTAACACAATCCACAGTAGTTCCCTCTATTATGTTGGAACAAAATATGAAAGATTAGTAGAAATGAATATTTGCATAGTGTGCAAGATTTATGGTCAGAAACTTTACATACTTTTGGTAAACTTGATTTACATTTGTCTAGCATTTCCGTGTCTCCATCTTTACCCATTGATTTTCCCAGCAAGTAAAATACACTTCATTATTATAACACACTTCAAATATAATTAAAAATATTTATTCTATAAATGGGAAAATATTCTCTTCGAAAAGCATTTTTTACTGAAATATATTTAGTGATTCTATTACTGAAACTATAATAGCTGTCAATGCAGCCAAAAGAACTGGATTTAAATGGTCTATAAGAACTTGATATTATTCTGCGTTAATTGACTTCTTGTGGCTTTCACCAACATGTACATCGCATTGGGAGTCGGAGTGCGTGGAAGATAAACATAATTCTTGCTTATTAATAAAATTAAGGAAACACGTTGAAATATTTCAACATCTTCTGCTATCTAATCGGCAAGAAGAGATATGATGGTATCAGCCTTAGGCACGTCTATGCACACTTAAACTGAATTTATCTCTATACCTCATATTTTTTTTTTGTAGAATATAAGATTGGAATGCAGTACTTATCATTGAACAACACAGCTATGAATTTTTCAACAAAAGTAGTAGTCCTAATACAATGGCAAGCCGCTATCATAATCTTGATGCTTTAATGATTATACAAACATAGTTGAATTAGAATGTAGTTATATGAGTTTCTTGCTCATAAATCATTTATTCGTGACATTTTGAAATGAGAAATACTTGGAACTTCTGCCAACCGTGTACAATGTGAAAGAGGTCTGCTATTATAGAGCAGACATTGATTGCCCAGAAGATGAACAGTAACCTCTGATATGATCTGACATTGAAATCCAGATTCCCTGTTCAGGATAAAGGGACAACTGTTACTAAATTCCACTACACACTCAAATCAAGGCAGATTTTCTCATTATAACAGATATGAGTGATTTTGTCAAATAAATAAATAAGTACCATGGTAGGGATCAAAACGACAGAATTTGTCCAATTAACTTTAACAATGTATCTTCAGCGATGAATTTCTCAGAATACTATAATGTTTGTGCAGAAAGGACCAAGGGCTGATAATACAGACTAATAACTTTTAATTATCACACAGTCTGATATGTCGTGGAATATTTTTGATAATGACTATATATGGGTTTGCAGGTGTCCCTGCTACTGTAAACTGGAAAAAGATTATTGCAGAATATCTCTTAGCATGTGGGGTATTAAGATGAACTAGCCTTAGCCATTTAGGGTCTCCACATGTGGGAATTATAACCTATATGTAGCTCTGAAATTGATTAAAGAAATGGTCTAGCTTTTTTTTTAGGGGTGATTATTGAGTGTTGGGGGATGGGGTACTTAGTGATAGGTCTTTTATTCTCCAGTGTCACTTCCTTCTGTCACTAGCTTTCCATTACTTATCTTAAACTTCCAATGTGTACTTTGATTTTACTGTCAAGGTTTCTAGGTTAAATGCCCCCAGAAACCTGAGGTCTAATTAAATATAAAAAGGGAATTTTGGAATACAAACCTAAAATAATTTAAAAACCACTAAAAAAAAAAAAAATAAATAAAAACCTGATGCAAATTCTCTTTGAAGGAGACAGACAGACTCGTAAAATGGCCGTTTGAAATTGTATGCAGTTTTTCACTGCAACCTATATTTTTGGTGGCTCAGTGGTTAGCGTTGCTTCCGTGCAGCACTGGCACCTGGGATTGATTCCACCCTGCCTGGATATCATTACTAGCATTAGAGTGTGTCTGTTCTTCTCCTACATTTAAAGGGTTTCCTCCCACAATTCAACCCTGGCTAAATTGTTCCTAGTTTTTTTTCTGTCTATGTATGTGCATAGACAGAAATAGTAAAGGTAGTAAACTGCACAGGGGCAGAGAATGGAGTGAATGGTTAATCTCTGTTAAGCACCTACATAAATATGTGCAATAAATGAATGCATTTTTGCTGAATACAGTAGTTTGGTTCTTTGTAATGCCGTCTGTGCACTAGTGAAAGATTCTTTTATACTGTTTCTTTTTAATTTGGTTGTATAGTAGCAATATGTAATGTTAATAAATAAATGTGCTGTTGCATTATTTTGGCTGTTAAAAGGAAATTGCCTTTATCATATGTTTTGTCATATTTAAGCTTTAAAGGAACAGTTTAGTCACCAACACTTATTTGCCTGTCTATTTGTCACTGTGAAGTAAATGTTTTTGCGGTATATATTATCTACTGATTTCTATTTATATCAATTTGCAACCAGTTTCTTATCTCTATTACATAGAGATTATTATTTCTTGTCTCTATTACATACATTCTCTTCAGCAGATCACTTTAAAAATCTTAAAGGACCAGTAACACCAAAACCAAAAATTCCCAATTTGATTGGCATGTCCCTTATTTTACTACAGCACTAAAAAAGCAAAATTCTGGTGGCAGAATATGAATATTTTTTTTCAGGTAAATTTGAATGTGTATGGCTTTTATTCTAATACTAAAATGAATTTAAAATGTATTTATTTATTTTTGTTTGTGAATACGGAGATTGCTTTATTTGGAAGATCTTAAAGGAATATAATCACCTGAAAAATTATTCTATTTTTTGTTTCTTATTTTTTTGAGGTGGTTATGTGTTTCTTTCAGCATATTAGTTTTCATTATGAAAGTTGTAGATAGAAAAAGAGCTCAGGCTATCTTTATAATAGATCAGTGTCAGACTGGTGTGCCGGGATACCAGTAAAATACTGGTGGAGTCCTGGGAACCCAAGCTTGCCCACCTGTGAGTGCATTCCTTCCCCTCCATCTATGGCCTTGTGCTTGACTTGGGTGGGCAAGGGGGGCCTTCACAGTGGGTCATCCTCTATCCCAATGATGGTGAACCTTTTGAGCTTGGTGTGTCAAAATTTGTCAAAAAACTGATCATAACTTGGGTGGTGTGTCACTTCGAGAAAAATCCATACCTGACCGCATCAGCATCCAGAGGCAGGGCAACTCTCCTACTGAGAGTGCGGCACAAACGGCACCATGACGTGTGTCAGCACAAACGTCTCAGCGTGTCATCTCTGACACATGTGTCATAGGTTAGCCATCACTGCTCTAACCAGTCTGGTGCTGTAACGGATAAATATAGTCTAGTATCTTGGCTTGCGTGGCAGTGTTGTAAATAAGCCAATGTTTTTTTAATGTGCAGGCTGCAGAACCTATCAGCACAGTGCTTGAGATAACATATTTGTGCAGAGGCAGATTTGGTACATTTTAACCTACAAATTACATAAGCTGCATATCGTTGGTCAAAGAAACACAGTACAGTTATGTTTATAGAAGTTACAGAAGTGAAACAGAATTATTTCAAATTGGAAGATTTGGGGATGATAATATACCTTTAAGCTATAAAATATAGTTTTAATTAAATATTTTGTATTGGTCCAAAGCTTCTACAAAATATTTATGACTTTGATATTAAGGTTTGGAATGAATCCTAAAATTAGTCTTTAGATCTGTTAAACACACAATTTAGAGGTCTCCAAAACAGAAAAGCACACTATTGAAAAGACGTTAAGTGGAGAATTAGTGCCAAATTAAGCTAGAAAATCTGTAAAAACATATGTTACAATGTCATTGATATTATTAGTCGACACAATGAGAGAAAATAAAATGTTATAATGCATTCTGTCCTTGGCTTTAAGCAACTGACAGTGTTACTGTGCTATCCATATTAATGATACCGTGTCAGCATATGTCAATACGTTTTGTAAAGTTCATAATACCGTAACTGTATGCAGAGATGTATGTCTGAAATGTCTATCATTTTTCCCAAATTGGAGGGTTATGGACATGCAGGTGACCTAAAGGATAGTGAAAGCATGCATAAACATTACAGAAATTCAACAAAAGGTCTATAGTGATAAAATAGCAGAATGCAAAGTTCGCTGTTCTTTCTCTTCTACTCTATTAATACTAACAGTATTAAACTGGACAGATCGCTAACTGGCACAGGCTTTGTAAAATGATCAAGTGGGTTATTTATCAAAGTGCTAACAGTAACATAGATGTGTGAATTTGTGTCTATTCACCATTTCTCTACCTCCGCATATTTATCAAACTCTGCGATGTGATTGTAAGCTCTACGGGGCAGGGACCTCCAACCTCTTGTGTCAACTGCAACCTATCACTTGAAGGGAACTATCCTTACGATATTTTACTTGTATTGTTTAACGCACTTTTCCCATGTCTGTATTGTATGTGTATTGCTGATTTGTACAGCGCCATGTAAATTTGTGGCGCTTTATAAATAAAATTATACATCCATATACATACATACATATGGCAAATTTGTGACCACTTTGACATCTTTCTGTGGTTGTGTACTTGTGCACTTACTTTCTTCTATTTAAGTGTTGTAGTGCATTGAAGTGGTGAATTCAGCAAGGCATACTTGTCTGAATGTGTCAATTTAATATGTCACCAAAATTGGTGAAATATGTGGTTGATGGCAAAGCCCTGGTTTCTCATAAGGCGACTATACAGTTAAATGACAGAAAATATAGTAACAACATAACCTAGGAATAGTGTCACATAGAAAGGAATATAGCAATCACTTGTTGTAATGTAGGTGACTTTAATATAACAAAACTGGTGTGGATCAAAATGGTGGTAGTGGTGACAGTGTCCTTTCTTATAATTTGTCCTGCCTATTTTGGCTTTAATCTAAAAAAGTGCAACATTCTCTCCTTTAAACAGATCCATGAGAGAATTAAGTCACTTCACTTGGGGAAAATCACAACACCATATAATGGGCGAGATTTAATAAAATAGAAAATATAAATATTGCAATAGTGAATGATTTATATAAACACAAAAATACACACCATAAAGCAGCGCTAAAGTGAAATCAATGTGAAAAATCTTTGTGTAAAACAAACTTCTTCAAATGGAAATAAAGTCCAATAACAAAAACAGTCCTTCCTCTGATGTGAAACTGTGATGCAGCCTTCTAACAAGAAAAAGTGCTTTTCCTTCTTCCAAACAAATCCTATAATGTGAGAAATATCTGAAAAAGAATGTGCAAAGCACCCCTTAATTTTACATTTTTATTTTTGATAAGGCACTATCCGGTGTCTTTTTTTTTTTTTGTTTTGCGCTTTCTTTTTCAGATATTTATCACTTCATTGAATGATTTATAACGATATTGCGATATCGATATTGCCAATATCGTGATATCGGATGATTTTTGCTGATATCACTATACTGATATCGCGATATTGGAAGTTTACTGATATCGCGATATTGAAATTCGATCAGCATTTTTAATCTTTCTATTTCTATGGAAAATCCATGATACTGCTGGAAAATTTGAGATCGCGATATGGATATTTTCAATTTTATTTAATTTCGCCCATTATGAATCCTGCAACTGTTTGAATGACTACACCTGATAATGTGTCACAGTGTCTGTTGCTGTCTGCATCTTCACTAATGAAATCCATTGTTTAGTGAATAAGGCTAGGGAAATTGTGTCTCTTGAAGCAAATGGATACAAATGGATACTAATTCAATACAACGGGTAAATTTGCACTTTGGTGAATAAGCTTTCAAATCTTAAAAGGTACTGTGGAAATTCTAGATCAGCGGTTCTCAACCTGTGGTTCGCGACCCCAGTAGGGGTCGCACGACCATCCTACGGGGTGACGTCGTCCCAAAATGTCACCACGTGACGCGCATACTTGATGACGTTTTGCCTGAACGTCACCACGTGATGCCAGTGCCTGGGGTCGCAGTTCTCAAAAGGTGGAGAACCGCTGTTCTAGATGCAAAAATGGTCTACATTTTTGCCAATAGTTATGTCTCTCTTTCAGTTTTTTAAACCCCCTGAGACTTTGTCAGTACTATAATTTTTTAAATACAAATATATTAATTCATAATTGATTATGAACCCTTTTAAATCTTCACATACATATGTAATAACAAAAATACAGAAACATTTTATCATCTGTATTATAAATATTTATTCTCATTTTGATCAAATATCCTCATTCAGTGTTGTAGAAATCTCCTAGTTTTTTTTAAAGCGACAACTACGTTACTGAACAAAATCAGTTATACTTTCAGAATCTTCTGTGGTTTTCCATGAAGTGTGGTAATTGTATTTTAATCCACTTTATTTTTTATGTATCAGTAGCTAAGCTGAACCCAGCTCTTAAAATGTAATGCCTTCAATCACAGAACTCTGTTCAGGGGATTACCTTGATCAGAACAAACCTCACATATGCCTTTTATTTATCTAGCTGGATCTCACTATAAGGATATGCATAATAAATACCCAATAGATAGTAAAAACTGTGAACTCCATTCTTTAGCTTTTGGGTAACGCTGGTGCAGAGGGAGATATTTCACCAAGTGAAATTCCTATAATGCAAGTCCTTGGCTGTTGCATTATCTGTCCCACTGGCTTCAGATACACATTTCTACAAACACCATACCTCAGGCTAGTTAGCTATTCTGTGTTGGTTGTTGTGAGTGACTGTAACTGAATGCAGGTCATCTCATAATTAGGAGGGTTTTTTTTTTTTGTGTCTATTGAAAAAAAAATGGTTATCATGCAAAATAACCCCCAGAATCTTTTTAATCAAGCAAAAAATCAATCTCCTGAAAAAATCTTATTGGTGTATCTCGGTGCTTGTTCTTCAGGCAAAACAACAATTTACATTTGAGACACCCCCAGCAAAGTATATATTCTTTGAAGGCAACACTCTTGGCTATCTAAGTGTACCAGACCTCTTGTTGTAGATACAAACACCTGGAGGTCACTGGTTTCTGCTGGTTCAAAACATCGCTTGCAACTATCAACATGCAATCCAGTAAAAAACAAGCTAAATATGCCAAGCAACCTAAAGTAAAACAAGCTAAATATGCCAAGCAACC
>WMED01017862.1:0-12875 GCA_019650415.1 Pipa parva | reverse complement strand
TCTCATATAATTTGAAAACCGCACAAAGAGGACGAAAATCGCTTTATTAGCGATGACATACACTATTAGAAAATATTAAAAGTGTTATTATTTCAATTCATGTTTCCACTTCAGTAAAATAACATCAGATTGCCTAAGGGAAACCCTGATTTTAAATTGCCAAATTGCCTTGTTCTTTTTTTATTACTTTCCTTACAACAGATATTTGCCCTGCAATTTTAATAAAAACTTAAAGGGGGAATTCAGGATAGTGCGAAGTGAGGTGCGGAGTCCTCGCCTCACTTTGCACTGTCTGATATGTGCTCGCTGATGTCCTGCACGCGGACATCAGCGAGTGCTTTAAAGGGATTCCAGTCTCGGCAAGAACAAAAGTGTTGTTTCACTGAGACTGGAATCCCTTTAATGTGCTCGCTGATGTCCACGTGCAGAACATCAGTGAGCGCATATCAGTCAGTACGAAGTGAGGCGAACACTCCGCACCTCACTTCGCACTATCCTGAATTCCCCCCTTAATATTCAACATTCAGTACTTGCAGATCTGGTTCTTGTAGATAACTCGTATTAGTATTTTCTCATTGCCTGTGTAGTTTGTTGATATACTTTAGCAGCGTCTGGATTTAAGTATAATGTTGGACACTGAAGGGGGTTATTCACTAAGGTGCGAATTCGACTGTCAAATTCTCAAACAGCGGATTCCCTTAGCAAATCCGCAACAATATCCCCATTGTAAAGTCGTGACAATTTTTCCATAATAAAGTCGCGACTGCGACAATATTCTCATTATAAAGACATGACTGCGACAGTAGCAGCCTATTGCGACTGTCTTTATCTGGTGAATTCACACCTATACAGAACAATTCGGACTTTAGTAAATAACCCCCATGCATGTTTGATTTGTATAGATAAAGGCCACTCCTAGCTTGCAGAAATGATCAGTATACTGATAAACTATCTGGTAATGAATTGTGATTATTTGAGATATGTCATCTGTGAATTTACACCTATTTTTAATGGCTAACATTTAATCGTATAACACTGAGGTAACATGAGAATGAGGCCTGGTTACAGCAGTATACAAAGCCTCACGATCAGACAATGCTTACTGCTTTCTGAGCCATCACCTAGCAACTTGTCTCAGCTAAACATGCTGGGCATGGACTATACAACAGCCTAAGACAACAGGAGACTGTCCCTGTAAACATAGCCGTATCCGAGAAAATCCAGCTACAACCAACTAAAAGTAAGTGGCTTCTGTAGATTAGTATTTTATTTTATTAGAAATAGATAATTAATCACATTTGACATGGATTCACATCTGTTGCATTCCTTATCCAAAATGAAAAGCTAAGCAGGCAAAGCAAACATCAGCAAGTCCAAACACACCCTGCTCTCCATAGCTCCTAATGATGCTGTCACTTTAATGACATTGGTGACTTCTGTCATTCACTTTACTTCTGTTCTAGGTTCCTACAGTATATGTTGGTGCTGACAGTGTCTTTGTACAGTATAAATAAAGTTATAATTCCTATTAAGAAACTGAGGCTTATTTTCTCTTCAGTTGTATTTTCCTGTTCAATAAACCCGACCCAGAGCATTAATATAGCTCCTTTTATAATATGTACAACTTGTGTTTGATATTAATTAGAGAGGAAAATCAAGTTCACTGTACAGAATAGGGCTCAGTGATCCATATATTGTGAGTGTCCCACTCCAAATGCACAGGAGTAGTATGCTTTGAAATAAAATGAAATTGGTGTATGTTCCTGAATACTGATGCATGCCCTATGTACCAGCTTCAGTCCCATCCAGGTTGTAGTAGTCCTGGGAGGTTTAGTCCAATTGATGTATAGTGTATTTTGTCAGGTGTGTATAATATTTTTTTTAACAATATCTATAAAACTCTGTAGGAAACCACTTGCTTGTATAAAATCTAGCACAGTCTTAGAATGTATCTAAACGGATAACAAACCTAACATTTAGTATGTGTATTTCATCCAGCAGAATGACATGCTACTCACAATGGTCAATCAGTAGGGGTTGCAGCTGTGACCAGGCCTGTACCCATGTCCACTATGCCAGACTGCTGCCCTAACAGCTGCAGATTCCAGGAAGTTACTATGTTCTCCAATACAAAGGGAGGGCATGTGGCACAACACTGTGGAATGGGCAGATCTTGCCTCAGGCCCACCCCTCTATACACCTCTGGCTACTTCTATGAGTCAGTTAAACTGAGGACACATTGGGGCAGTAGTCTGAAGCTTAGAGCTGCCCCAAACAATGGTTTAGTCAAGGAGGACTGATTAAAGTCAAGGCAAATTTTCTCATGAAATTGGGAGCCCACCCAGCTCCGCTATCTGGTCCTGCCATCCACTTTCTCAGCTGCCATGCACCCTTCCTTAAGTTACTTTTAATTATCCTGCAGGCATATATGCATAGTGTAGCTTCCTCGGTATGCACATTAAACAGCCCAGCCTTTAACAGATAATCCTTCCATTCTGCTCTAGGCTTGTATATACAATAAGGAAGTACTGCTACAGGGAGATCAAAGAAATCATCAACTTACACCACACCAGAGCCCTGCCAATTCACCTCTCTGTTGTGGTGAAGTCAAACAGGTGAATTCGGAGCACTGCGCCATGTCAAATTCACAACTGACTCTGTTGCTTGCGTAATAAAAGTACCTGTTCACGTGCATTGCGAAGTTCATCTGTGATTATCTTAGCAGCCCAAATTTGACGCGTATTCACCACATTGCAGAGTTTGCTCAATGTTTCCCTCAACATGGGGAAGTGGCAATCAAATGTGAATTCGTAGTTATACAAAACTATTCAGCCTTTAGTCAATAAGACCCATAGTCTCATAGCCTGTCTCAGGCTACAGTACGATAGAGAAATCATTGTTTTCATCAGTGCAGCCTTTTGAATTTAATATCTTCAAACCCCAGCAATTAAAAGAAAATTAACACTAACATTTAAAATAACCCAATTGCCTTTACAAATACTACTGTAAATATTCAATCTGTGCTTTCAGATATTCTAAATAAAGTCTACAAAGTGTGATATTTAACTTTAAAATTGGTTTTCTGGGGAACTTCATGAATATTGATTATGTAGACCAGTGTTTCCCAAACTTTTTTTTTCGTGACCTGGTTATTTTTGTGCTTATCCTTCGTGACCCGGCATTTAATTTTAGTGGGTCAAGAAGGATAAGCACAAAAATAACCGGGTCACGAGAGCGCTGCTCATGAATATTCATGAGCGGTGCCGTGCGCGAAGTCCCTTACCTTAATACTTGCAAACAGAAAACAGTAAAATTCACACATTTGGCTTAGAAGATAACAAGTGCTGTATTTTTAATAACTTGCATGCCAATTCAAATATTAACTTGTATTTTTTTGGCCTTTCTTATAAAAAGTGCAAATATTTAATGACAAACAATAATGATGTTTAGAGGTGTGTCAGAAATTAAACATGACTATTTATAAAAGGAAGATGGGGATGATGATGTTCCTTAAAGCGCCTCCCAGCACCCAAACTTTTTGTAATCATTCATTCTTTCTTATTTACTTATTTCCCTTGTTTGACACTTTCTCTTTAGCAAAACATGGATATAGAATGTAAGAAAAGTGCCCCAGCTTGTCCTCAGGAATATTCTGTAACAAACTGTATGGAGAGCCCTGTCATCCAACAAGGAACAAGGCGCAACACAAACAATTCTCAAGAGAGAGGAGAAGAATCAAACAAAATGTTCTTAGACAAAATGCAAGAGAGAGGAGTTAATCTTCAGCAGAAAATACTGGAAAATATAAAACTGTATAGGGAGCAAGAAAAGAAAGACAAGGAAAGAAATCCTCCAGATGAACAGGCCAGAGATTGGTTTAGCCTGGATAAAACAACTGTGGACACCAGAGTTTACCTCCTTGACAAGTTGATGCCCTCCATTTTACCTGGGTTAGAGGCTCTGCTGGTTGAAATAGAGAAAAAAAAGGTTCTAGAAGATGATTCTATTCAATTTGACCCTGTTGTATTTCTAGGAGAGCACCTTATGAGGCATAACCCTAAATATGTTTCTGATCTTCAAAATCATCCATATAACAAAGGCCTAAAAGAGGTACTTAAAGATCTTAAAGACCAGGTTTTTGACCTAGAATTTAACAGGTGAGCACAGATATGTTTATATAATATGTAGAGAATGATGGAAAAAATAACAGCCAAAATGTCAATAATGTAAAATGTTAATTGATTCAGTCCATTTACTATGATTTCAGTTACATACTGGAACAAAAAGGAGTTACATGAGGGTTTTTGGTTTGGGTAGGGAGCAGTGCAGAAGGTTGGAGGCCCTGAAAGACGATTTTTCTCCTGGGCCCACTCCTTTGTCAATAAACTAGTGTCGGACAGATTAAAGACTTATGCATAAATTCAGTAGGATCTATCTTATATATTTAGTGTTAGCAGATTCTCTCTAGTTTGGTAAAGAGTTTTCTTTAATATTTGGTACCATGGAGTGCTCTTTAATATTCAGCAGGTTCAAAGTTCTCTGGCATCAGAAGGGTTCTCTGTAATATAACATACCAGAAAGTTCTCTATAATAAACAATGTTAGCATGGTATACATGGTATCAGGAAGCTCTCTGTAAAATGCAGTATCAGCAGGTTTTCTAAATACACGGTATTAGGAAGTTCTCTCTGAAACATGGTATCAGAAGGGTCCCCTCTGATACATGGTATCAAGAAAAAATCTCTATAATAAATAGCATCAGTGGATTTTTACCACTTTTTCTAGACTAGGTCAACTAAAGGAAGAAATGAGAAAAGTCCGGCAGCAAAAATCACAAGTAGAAGACATCCAGTGCCAGGTGAAACAGGAAAGGAGAGAAATCTTGGCTATGCAGTTCCAGGAATGGACCTTGGATATCAGTGGAAGGATCCCTCTTGTGCTGGTCAGTTTTTACTGGGCAGAATTTAACTGGCAGGGGTATTTTTTGTTGACTGTTTCAAACAATATATTCACATTCCAGACTTCATAAAATATATACTGTATACCAGGGTATTTGTAAACTGAACTCACTCTGAGATCCAGAAAATCTTAATGCTAAAGCTGGCTGTACAAAATTTCAGAAGATTAGACCAGGATTAAACCATATAATTCTATCTGTTTGGGGATTAAAGGCGAACTCCTGGATTGTTAGATTATGGGGTGATTTTTACTGCTGTTCTCCATGACTCCAGGGCCTACATCCCTCAGAACCAATCTCCATTTCTTCTCCTTGCTGGCTACAATCCTGTTCACTTCCTGTTCCTGTTGAATTTTGACTAGATGAGCAAGTGCAGCAGCAGAATTCAGATGTAATTCAACAGGAACAGGAACCTTGAAATTGATTTTTAGAATATTGCAGTTAGTAGTAGTAGTTGGTCTTCTTTTTTACAGTTTTCAAGTTAAGTAACTTTTATATTTATACTTGCATCTAATAGTTCAAACATATCCTTCCTATCCTAGCAAGCAGCCATTGAGTTAAAGAGGTACTACATTGTAAATTCATACTTGCCTGATTGATCTAGCAGCAGTACACCAAGTATTCATCTAAGGATCTGGAGCCCACGATCTTCAGATGAATACATCGCCACTACTCCTCACTATATAAGTGATGTTCGTCTCTCATATAGACCCGCCCCCTCACAAGTTTCATGGAAACTAACCGACTGCGCATGCTCAGATCAAAGTAAAATAAACTAAAAAAATTAGGCAAAGCAAAGACATATTATCAAAACATATCACATAAACTGCAAATACATATTGCAAACTGTCTTAACATGTTACTATCTACAACCTATTAAAAATTAATTCCAAGGTCAGCAACAATTTCAAATGTAGATGCCTCCTCTAAAAGAGTTAATATATGTCTCTAGGCCTTTTGTGGGTATATTTCAGGTAAGTCTTGTCACCTTGAATTCAAACAATCAGTAATGTTCTGCCAGAATAAAGACAGCTGGGAGATTGTGAACAATTTAGTTTCCATGTACGATGTTTGCTTTCCTGTCCTACTATTTACATAAAAATTAAATAAATTTTTTTTATACCAATCTATTCGTTTTTCAGGTACAAAGTGCATTAAGATCATTTTTAGAAGTTATATCTCAGCTTCCATCAGAAGTCAAACCAGGTGAGAGCTGTGGCAATTTAAAACCAGAATAGCTCTAAAAGAGACATTAATGTAGACTACAGCATTTATTTGCTGGCTTCAAACAGTAGCTTAACATAGACACCATGGGCCCAAATCATGATTGTCACGCCAATGCTAGAACCAAATGTGGAGACCTTACTGGGATCTTTGTGATTGGAGGTGGGGGTAGCAGTTGTGGTAGAGCGGCTATTCACTTTTGTTACTCCCTTGCTTACAATACTCAAAGGTCTTTTGAAGACTATGTACTGCTACTGACTAGAGCATTTACTAACTTCTCCTGAGGAAGCTGGGTGCATTGCCCAGGGAAACGCATTGAGTGACTAAGGGACCTCTGTTCCCATATTTTTGCCTGTTTTTACCATGTAATATGTGAAGATTGTCACCAAGTCTGATTTATTAAAGCTTCTCCATTCATGAGTGCCATTGGGGCTGTTTATGAAAGCTTATTTGTACTTCCCATTTGGTAAGTACAACTATTAGGGGGGCGGAGGCTTTCTCTTCCCTATGTTGTTGTTATTTGCATCATACTCCAAAATTCAGCACTTTATATGAGCCACCTATTGGGATATCTTCTATTACACAAGTTTTCATTCCTTTACACCAATGGTGTGTGATTATATGACTATATCACACTAGGAGACTGTTCCCTCTCCTGTTTTATGTCTTTGCACTACCTACAGATTCCAAAAGTTTTACAAAGAATCTATCCTTTTCAAAGGTCTTTTTGTCTGTCCCCCTTGGCTGCTATTAGTGCAATAATATTAATATGGAGTTTTTGATGCTAAAAACCATACACTGGCTTTATAGATAAGAAGGAAGAGAGAGTAACCCTAGCAACCAGACAAAAGTTTAAAACATGACTATTGCTGCCTACAGAATATTCCAGGATTCATTATTATTTTAGTGATATTATATAAGCCAATTATGGATAAGAAATTCATTACAGATTTTAATTTATGCTTCTATATACAATCATGTGTAATAAGCATAGAATGTATAATTGCATTGTATCTATAAGCATATTGGAGATATAAAGTACATATTTTAATTATATCAATGATTCTCCATCAATAAATCTTTTTTCCTAGATCTGTAAATACTAGACCATGGAAGACAGTGTAATTGAAACTCTGTTTAAAACAAGAACATAACAGTAAAAAAAATATATTCTAAAACAGTGCTGTTTTTTATTTAGCTGAATGTTGTCCAGATATTTCTCTTACAAAGAATTCCAGTGTTCTTATTTATGTTTCTTATACCAGAATCCCTGAAATGAAGTACAATTTATTTATATATTGACATTATTGCTTTTTGCAGTAGTATATGAAGAGCAGTTGGACACCATCAAAACAATGGGACAGATGCTTAATCAGGAAGAATTTGTAGAGGTAAATAATAAGTGCAATACTTGTTATAGTCACATAGTAATATAGTATTCAATGTGCAGATTTCACAAAGCTTTTGAACATTGTTTAAGAATACAAGAATACAAGAGCATAGGGTATTATAATGTGGGAGATTTGGGGGGGGGGGTAATTCAGGATAATGTCCTCGCCTCACTTCGCACTGACTGAAATGCGCTTGCTGATGTCCTGCACGCGGACATCAGTGAGCGCTTTAAAGGGATTCCAGTCTCAGCGAGGCAACTCTTTTGCTCTCCCCGTGACTGGAATTCCCATATTTGCATATTCAGAAAACTCTGTGAAGTGTCAAATTCAATGGTCTTGAAATGATTGTGGACTGATGGAGTTCTTTGTATTACTTGGCATGTGCATGTATTTCAGCTATTAATTAAGCATAGGAAAAAGTAGAGAATTCGGCAAGGCGTACTGTGTCCAGTTTGCCAATCTGAATTTGCTAAATCAAAGTGGCAATGAAAGGGGTTGATGACAATGTGCTGTATTCAGACAAATACTATCTAGAGATTTTACTTGATGTACTAGATTATTTCCAGACAAAGATAAAAACCTAAAATGTCCCTCTTCATTTTCTCTGCAGCATGTGTATTCATTTATTTGTCACTTCAGCACAGACTTATTCCAGGAGTTCCTACATCATCTTTCACAGTGTGCAGATATGTTTCGCGAAACCATCCGACACGATATCTGGAGACAGATGTTCTCTGATCTCTTCTTTGCATGTGACCCAGGAAAGGTTAGCCATGCTTTCACTTTGTGATTATAGGAGATAACATGACCTCATTTTACAATGAGGTACCAGAATCTACTGGAAATGTTTTAGAGATGATGCAGAAATATTCTCTATATTTAGCAGTTGCATAGTTTTACATGGGCCGAGCACTACATTTCCATGAGCAAGTGAAGAAACCTTTTAGGTCTCAATATATTTAAGTTTTGCTAGAGCAATTTGGATGCCTCCTGAATTTTGCTTCATAAGGTAAAGGATCCCTCTTGTATTCCCCCATGGGCTGCTGCACTATTAATGCAGGACAAGTCCAGAATCTTGGTTATATTTAAGTGACTTTGTGGTCAATTATGTTGACTGTCTGAGAAGACTCAGGGGCTGTAAAATGCTGATCCATAGCAAATTTCTATGTATGATTCTGTCTGGATCACCCCAACAGATGGTATGGAGAATCTGTTTATTTACAGTTATGTTAAAACTGCAAATTGACAGTTAAGGTCTTCCTTTACCCCTTGCCCCTTTAGAAAATTGGGTACATTTTTTTACTGTGGCAAATGATTACTATGGCTTACTAACCCTCAGTAAATGATTGCACCTGTTAATGAATTCCTCTGCTCTTATTGTATTTAAGTTTCTTTGTTTCTGAAGAATAACTTTACAGAGAAGCTGTGCCCTTGTGTGCATGTAACAAAATTACTTTTTTGTGTGTGTATTTTTAGGTTGGTTTTCTTGATAGACAGAGAGTCTTGGCTTTGTTGGAAACCTTCTATGAAAATATAAGCCCTGAATCAGATGAATGGCATCCACGAAACCCCAGGCAATGTGAGAAGGAGGGCATGGGAAATAGCAACATGCCATGAAGGCTGAGAACAACTGACAACCATTAATATGCTTGGCCAGTACTGATTAAAGCCTTCTGTTTAATTAGGGCCAGTAGTTGAACTAGATGAAATGGATCCAACAGACTTTTGGGCTGACTTTCAAGAAAGAATCAAGCCTACGGATGAAAAACAGGACAATGTGTCAGCAATTTCAGCAACAACACATGTTTCAGATCCAGTAGAGGAGGAAGAAAATGTAACAATTTCTATGCAAGAATCAGTAAAAGGTGAGGGGAAAACAAGTAAGATTAGGAGGGATGGTATCCTTGTGGCTGACCTTTACACAAATTGCTCTGGTCATCAATGATCGACTGGTCTGTTTCTGAGCAAATCATTTTACAATTTCCCTATGTATGGGTGATAATCAGTCAAAAACAATAATCACTTTCATCAATCAATAAATGTGCCTTACTAGAAAAGTTTGTTTGCTCCTTTTGATTAAAAAATTGCAATCAAATTTCAAAAAGGTTTCCTGCCATTTGTTTGTTTCAGTCTGCGGCTTATGTTAGATGTGAGACTCGTTCAAGATTTGACTCCACAACTGGGTTTACAAAAAGTGTATGGGGGTTATTCACTAAAGTCCGAATTGTTTCGAATAGGTGTGAATTCGCCAGATAAAGACAGTCGCAATAGGCTGCTACTGTCACAGTTGCGTCTTTATAATGAAAATATTGTCACAGTCGCGACTTTGTTATGGGAAAATTGTCACAATCTTAACATTAAAAAATTGTCGCAACTTTACAATGGGGAAATTGTCACGGATTTGCTTTGGGAATCCGCTGTTTGCGAATTCGACAGTTGAATTCGCACCTTAGTGAATAACTCCCTAAAACTGCTGTAAATCTGCCCTAATTCAAAACAGTGGCAAGTACTTGATAACTATGGCAGCATTGTTTTCAGATAATAACCCTATGCCAAACTCCAAGGTCATTCTGTTTCACTGAAAAAAAAAATCTATTATATCTTATTAGTTCTTTGTTTCACCCTATAAAGGGACTATAATTAAAAATTTTTTTTGACTAGTTAATGCTGGAGAAACAGCATTTTAAATAAATAAAAAAATGCATCTATTTACAAAGCTGTTCAAATTGAATTTTCTCACCCAAAAACAAAAGAGTTGCCTCGCCGAGACGGGAATCCCTTTAATGCATATGCTGATGTCCGCGTACAGGACATCAGCATGCGCATACTACTATTAGCGAAGTGAGCCGAATGCATCGTAGCTCACTTCGCTGCTTGATAAATTACCCCCTAAATGTTCTAAAGAAAAGTTGTAGGTCAAAGCAAATGCCGCTTTTGCCTAAGGCACACTAATGTTTTTAGCACGCTACACTGTTACTGATTTCATTTTACTGCAGGCAAAACGTGCAGCATTCTTTTATCAAGGAGTAAGAGATAGGAGTCACAGAGTTTCACACTGTCAAGGCATAACAAGCAAAAAAATACAGACATGCAAAAAAATGTTATTGAAATTTGGGTTGCACTTGCCCATCTTAAATAATTATTTTTAATTTCTTTTATATCCATAAACCACAGTACTGTTTTTTTGTGACTGAAAACATACAGTTTTCATAAAATCACTACTAAAATAAATATTATTTGTCTTTGCACATGTTAGTTTGCAGATTCACTGGCTCACCAGCCTACACTGGTGAAAACAATGGTCTTTTTACAGACCTGCAACTACTGTACATTGAATTGGATATAAATATATTAGTTTTAGAGGGTTATTCAGTAAAGTCTGAATTGTTGCGTATAGGTGTGAATTCGCCGGATAAAGACAGTCGCAATAATCTGCTACTGTCACAGTCGTGTCTTTATAATGAGAATATTGTCGCAGTCTAGCTTTAGAGCATTAAAGATATCATTTCAAATCTAATTTTTACGGTAGATGGGGAAAGTGATTGTCTGGCACCAGTACACAGATGGTACTGGTCAATCAAATCAAAACATAAAATAAAAAATGTTAAATTGAGAAAAGAACTGTTAGATCATTGTTTGGGTCCATGGTTTTTTGTTTTGTGCAGATGACTAAATATGCAGGTTGTTATAGACATCAGAAGGACATTCAACCCCAAATGATTCTTTATGAGGAAGTGCACTCATTTTGCAATTTACAAACAAAGCAATCATCTGCCAGAAAGGGCTTTAAAAACCTATCTTTACGTGGTCATCTTTAGTTCTTATGAATGCATGTATATTTTAGTCTTATCATTCCAAGACAAGGAAGGGGGACCTCATTCTGCAGAAGACAGTGGAAGCAGAGAACATCTTATTGATGGAAAACCCTGGTCAGGTAAATACACGTCCTTTATTTGATATTAGATTCCATGAAAACTGAAATTTTTTTTTAAAGAGACAGTAAAAACCAAAAAAAAAAAAAAAAAGAAAATGCCCAATATACAGTATATTTATGCTAACTTAATATTTAATCTGCCATGGCTAGCTGTGCCAAATGTTCTTAGAATTCTGGCAATAAGAGTTTATGTAACGTAAGCATGTGTGGTCACGTTGTGATATCCTGCAATTAAAGTACAAAACCAGTACTGGAAGCATTTTAGCATGTTAAGCACGGTATGTTACATACAAGGTAGAAGGGAATTAAAGATTACAGTTCAGCTCAGTGATTTGCCTTTATTTACATTTGCAACTTTAAGTTGACTTGTTCTCTGATGCATCTCTACTTTTTACCAGATCAACAATTCGACTTCTATTATTACTGGTTGATCAAGTGCTTTTTTATTTTATAGGAAAACTTCTGACTACTGACCTGGCTGTCAAGTGCAGCCTGTATGGACACAAAACCCAGGATGAATGTGATACAATAGCTTCTAAATTCACAGGTAATAAAAGTGCATTCAAAGTGGTTTCTGATATAGTAGGAGCTTGAATAGACTCAGATCCTGTTAAAATTTAAATGGATTTAATTTAAGGGTTGAGCTTGTGGTAGCTGTAGAATAATTTTTCTCCTGGTGCTTCCATTAGACATTCTCCAGACTATCGTAGTGCAGAAATATCTCTGTATTATTAACAAGGATTGCTGTTACAGCAAATAAGGAATCTAACAGGAGTTTTACCACACATGGGTAAAATCATGATAACATGCAGTTACAACAAAAGACAACTGCATACAATGGGAGTGAATGGGTAACTGTGTGCTACCATCTTGCTTTTTGTTGTGGATGGTAAATCACAAAAACTAAACCTGTGATATACCTTTTGCGAGAAAATGCCAATCAGTTGCCCACAGTCACCCACTCACTTCAATAGGATGAGATTTGTTGCAGTTTTAACTGCATTTTCTTGTGGATTTAACTGCATGCAGTAAACCACAATAAACTGCCAAGCAGTCTTGCCTTTAGTGGAAACACAGTCTCGCAACATCAGACACTATCAGAATTCTATTTGTGTTCCCCTTGTAAATCAGCAAGACTGGATTCGCCAGCCATTTTGCCAGAAGATCACTACACTTTATATAAGTGGTGAAATGCAGCAATTAACTGTTCTTAAAGTGTAAGTAAACAATATTTATAAAGTTTGCCACATTAAAGTATTGTAAAGTGAAAAAACAATGAATGAAATCCTCACTCACCTTTTCACTTTGCTGTACTTGTTATCCCTCTGTAAAATATTCCTCCTTCCTGTAGAGTATGAGGCCATGCCCCC
>WMED01017861.1:0-12876 GCA_019650415.1 Pipa parva | reverse complement strand
TTTGTATATATATATATATATATATAAAGGGTTCCCTGAATAAAGAGTAAGTGGACATTGTATGGATGGATAGACAAGGAAGAAAATGTTATTTTAAGAGTAGTAGTCTTATGGGCGCACTTTTAACCAGACACAGGTTGTAGCTGAGCATGTGCAAATCTGTCTGTTCCCCTGCCCAGACCTGATTAAGTAAATATTTTCTTCAACAATTTTAGATAGGGGATTGGATTATGCTGCACATGCTCAGTTGTGACTCTTACCTGGGTGTATGATGCTTGGAGAAACCAGTTGAAATTTCCCTGGAGGGTTTTTATTTTACTGAAGTAGAAACACCATAGAAAATTGCCATGTGGATAAGCATACTGGTATCACCCTGCTACAGGAACGTCCCCTGGAAAGGTTTTAAATTTTTTGCATGTGTAAGCTCAGTCTAATACAATTCAGTTTTATTTCTTTGGTGGGGTTCTGTAGCACAATGTAGCACACTGTAGCACACTGTAGCACACTGTAGCACACTTGTGTTGGTAGCTTCCTGCTTCCTCTCCAACATCACAGAGTTGAGCAAGTGTAGAAGCAGTATTAGGTCAGAATTTCTACATTTGTTTCACTGAGTGATACTGAAGATGATTCCCTTAAAATGTGCAATTAAAACTCATCCGAAAGCATCTTTCTTTGGTCATTTTTATCATTTATATTTTATATTCCAGCTGTTTCCCCATTTTGGTAAATATTGCCTAATTTGTCTCCAATCAGAAAAGTAAAAACACAAAATAAAGAAACAGTTATTTAACTTAATGTTATTGCCTCAAATGCATTTAGAGTTACTATATATTCAATCTGTGCTACCAGAAATGCTGAATTATGTCTATAAAGTGTGATATTCAATTATTTAACTTTAAAAATGGGGCTTTCTGGGACACTCCTGATTATGTTTTATCTGTTGCTCCATAATAAACAATGGAACTGGGGTAGGTCTGTCTAACACAGCGGTTCTCAACCTAGTTGAGACCATGACCCATCGAGCCCGACGTCATCGCATTGCGTGTCACGAAATGTCATTCAGGCGAAACGTCATCACATACGTGTGTCACGTGGTGATGTCAGGCCTGAACGTCATCACGTGATGCAACGCGATGACGTCGGGCTCGATACGTCACCATGCAGGAAACCTATATAAAGGGACATGCAAGCTCTTCCGGCTTTAACGGCGTATTCGTGACCCCTGTGAGAGCATCATAGGGGTCACGACCCGCAGGTTGAGAATCGCTGGTCTAACAAATACATACATGTTTGCTATCAGTAGTAATGAAAAGAAACATGCAGTGTAACTTACTGGTTCATTTCTATGATGGTTCAATAGAAGTGCAACTTCCAATTTTGTTTTTTTACACAAATGCAAAGATATTAAAAAGATTTTTTTTATTTGCTGTTTTCTCCTTTACTGATATAGCTGAAATTAAAGTATGATATATAATGATGAATGAATATGAAATAGTGCTGGTTGGGAACATTCTAATGCAGCTGCTTTAATAACTATTCCTCACTGAATTGTAGGACACAGAGTATAATGTACTTTCCTGTTTGTTTGTGGCTATGGAAGCTGTCGCCCAATAACCTTATTCAGGAGACTGCAGACCATACAGATTTTTCCCTTAAGGGATTATGTTTCTTTTTTTTTTTTAGCTTTTCACACATCTATTTATGACACTAGCCTATAAGCCTGCCTTTATGCTTGGATGAAAAGGCCTTGTCTAGGGAGTGAATCATAAAACATCACACTGGCGCACATATTGACATGCAGATGGACATGCATTCAGACATGCAGACCGATGCATGTGTAAGCAGGTGCAGTGGTCTATGTATTAGAGAAGGCATTAGACCTACAGAACATAGTTATGAAAAAGAGATTGATAGGGCGTAAGATGGAAAAGAAGTGTTGTAAAGAGGTTCAACATGAAAGTCCTGCTTGGGACCCTGAAACTGAAAAATATCAAGCTTTTTTATTAATTCATGTAATGCTGCAATTATTCATGTAGATGTTATTGGGAGAGATATTGGGTATATTTATAAAGGGGCATATCTTTCCCTGGTTCCAATTAAATTGAAATGACCCTTTTGTTTTTGTGTTTTTAGCAATTACACCTAGTTTCTGTCTTCTCTGCAGTGTAGCCATTTTCATCATACAGTTTGCGCCCTAGTTAATAATGATGTAAGCAGGACTGGTACAAAAATGTAGATAAATAGTGCAGGAAATGCAGGAAAGGGAAAGTGAGCAGGAAGGAAGTAATGAAAGGTTTTGTAGGTTTTTCCCTATAATAAATGGGCTCTTTAACTGTATGTTAATATGGTGGAGGTCATCTGACCTCCATTATACAGTAAATGTCTAATTCTTTATATATTTTCATCTCTCTGAAAACAATCGCCACAGCAAGCCTCATAGACTCCTCTCACCTGCCATTGCCACAATAATACAGATGGGATTTCTTGAATCTCTCTTAGTGACTTGAACAAAAAATAAATACTCCAGGGTATCAGTGGCCAGTAATTCAGTCTTGTTAGATGCAATTTATTAAGGGATAAAGTAAGTTATCAATTAGATTGCTTCTCGGCCTTTTGGCTAAGATCAAGTGTAGTATCTGTTCTTATCAGGTGATGCTGGGAATCAGGTACGGTAGCTATGATCATATCAGTGGCATGAACCATGGTGGACCCTGCTCCAGACCTGGTGCCGCCATTCGACAAGGGCAGTGTCCTGTTGTAGATGGTTGTTAGCCATGAGGTCAGGTGGACCTCGATCCAGGAGGGCTGGTAATGTCATTTGACTGATGTACCAGTGTCCCTGTTGTCGGTCTGCCACAAAGTAAAAGAAGTAAGCAGAGGGGAATTCGCAACTCTAAAAAAAAAATCAATTAGAAATACTGTTCTTTTTGGAGTTATAAAAATAATATTAAAGAATAGACCTTAATATAAAGATTAATTAAGACTGTTGTCATTAAGTAAAAAGCTGTACACAGTGTTGCACCAGAGTATAAGAAGAAGGCGGTATTTTGTATTTTACATGGATCATGCTAGGTGTATTCACGTGGCACAATAATTGTCAGACAAAGACAGTGTAGGGGAATTCATCAACAGGGGTGATCTTTCCAGAAGTGTAGTAACCCATAGCAACAAATAAGCATTCACTGGTAGGGGGTATCTAGAATTATGAAAGCCAACTTCTGATTGGTTGTTATAGGTTACTAAACTCTGTAAACTATTGCCTCTGTTGATCAATTCCCCTGAACAGTGCAGTAGTGTATACACCTGCAGCCATCTCAGCATTAATTCTCCATGCTGCAACACTGTATAAGGCTATTTTTCTGGTTAGAGTCAAAAGGTGAGGCAGACACTGAGATTCTCATCCTTTACATTAGTCAGTGGTTGTATCTGATGGTGTTATGACTATTCTGTGTCTCTAGCAATGCAAAGAAAAAAGAGACCGTTGAACCCCAAGCAAGTAAGGGAAACAAATGTCCCAATGTAGACTCAGGCGCTCGGAGGAAAATGGGACCCAATAGCAATAGCCAAACAGAAAAAAAGGAAATCCTCGGCACACCGATGTGTAGATAAAAGCAGATGAACTTTATTCCCTCTGGCTGTCCAGTTTGGCATAGACACTTTACTTTATGAATTTTCCCAGATTTGTGACATGTCTAAGCCTTGTTTCATTTACTGTCCTGCAGGATGAAGTCGATGAGCTGCGAGCTGAAATGGAGGAAATGCGTGACAGCTATCTGGAAGAAGATGTTTACCAATTACAGGAGCTCAGAAGGGAGCTCGACCGAGCCAATAAGAACTGCCGTATTTTGCAGTATCGCCTCAGGAAAGCAGAGCAAAAAAGCTTAAAAGTTGCACAGACAGGCCAAGTTGATGGAGAGCTCATCAGAAGTCTAGAGCAAGACTTAAAGGTCAGGATATTATCACAAACTCAGCTTACAACAATTACTTAGTTTCTTTGATTTTGATTCCACTTTTTTTTTTCTTTGTCTATTATTTTATTTTCAGCTCCTACTATAATACAAAGTAGAATTGTGGTTGTTACTTGTTCTTCTCTGATTGGATAGTTATTTGCAGAATAATTTTTTTGCCTAATTTATGGAGGTATTAAGAACCTCAACATGCACTCAGGCATAACCTTTTCTAGCTACAGTTCAGATTCCTGCCCTTTTCCTCTTGAATTAATTTGTGCACAAAAGAAGAAAGGGTAGAGCCAGATTCTGTGTCTCTAATAAATCTGCAGTTGTGTACCTACAGGGGTACATGACTGCAGATTTAATAGAGACACAGAAATGCACTATATTCCATGCAATGTAATGCGCACAGATTTACAGGAAGGAAATTCCAGGGAGGTGTGCCGCAAGTGTTGGATCGGCACTCGGGCCTCTTCTCCCCGCGGCAGTGGAAATGGTGACTGGTACACTACAGGGGCCACCACTGCTGCGACCCCTGTAGTGTGCCACAGGGAGAGAAGGCCCCAGTGCCAATCGTACACTGGGACCCGCCTCCCTGGAGTTTCCCTCCTGTAAATCTATGCACATTACATTGCATGGAATTTGATACATTTGAGTTTGTTCAACAAATAGTTATGGCAGGTAGAACCAGTGCTTTTTTTGCGGTGGTACGAGCCGGTACGGCGTACCGGAAAATCTGATGACTGATCAGGTCATTCCGACAGACAGTGACTGGCTGTGTTAGTGCTGCATTAGGAGCAGTACCGGCAAATATTTTTTTACAAAAAAAGCACTGGGTAGAACAATAACTTGGTAAAGGGACAAAAGAGCCTTTAAATAAAGACCTTTCTATTTAATGGCCACCTAGTATTGAGTACAAAAACACTTACTGATTTTGCAGAACAGTCATAGAATTAGAAGAAAAAACATGCAATAATTCTAGCCACACCCCCTTAGTCAAGGGCTAAACTCACTAACTGAGCATGCTCCACCTTCTGTAACTAATTAAATTTCACTTTCAGTTGCTTCAAGAAACTTAGTGCAAGGCAGTTCTGAGAGACTGAGAAAATGGAGAAAAATAATTTAAAACAGCTAAGGGGTAAATCAGCATAGTCTGAACTTACCCTCTGATGCTTCTCCTCTGTTATGTGCTCACTGATGTGCCGTGAACGCTTTAAAAGGATTCCAGTCTCTTCGAGGCTTGCCTCAAGAGACTTTAATCCCTTTAAAGCATTCGTTGATGTCCGCGCGCAGGACAAAATACAGAACAGAGATTCATCATTTACTGCCCCGTAGAGTTTACAATCTAGTTTCCTTATTCAGTCACACACACATAGATGCATGTTTTTGGATTGTGGGAGGAAACCGGAGTACCCAGTACAGTGCAGGGAGAACATACAAACTCCATGCAGATGAAGTCCAAGGTGGAATTGAACCCAGAACCAAGTGCTGTAAAACAGCAGTGCTAACTACTGAGCCACCACACTGCCTGGGTGAGCAGTATTAAAAGAACAGTAACACCAAATAAAAAAAATGCCCCAAATGCATTTATTGTTACTATGTATTCAATCTGTGCTTTCAAAAATTATCAGATTTGTCAATAGAATATAATCATTTGTGTCAATAGAGTATAATATTTTTCTTTCTAACTTTAAAACTTTGGATTTTGGGTACACTTCCAGAAATGTATATTATGCACCATAGAAAATAGTGGGAATTGGCTGGGGTCTGTTTAACAACATGGCTATAATTAGTAAATATTATAAAGACAGAGGGGGTTACTGGCTTAAGTCCAAAGTAATTGCAAAAAGGTGTGAATTTGTCAGCTAAAAAGGTCACAATAGATTGCTGTTGGTGCAGTCGCAACTTCAGTATAGGAATATTGTCATGGTCGTGACTTTACTATGAGAATATTGTCATGGTCTCGATTTTAAAATTGTCACGGTTGCCGATTTGTTATGGGAATCTGCTGTTTGAGAATGCAAGAGTTGAATTTTCACTTTAGTCAATATCTCCCACAATGTGATAAAATGAATGATTGTTTATCAATGTAGTGTTAGACTTTCATCAGTTTTCAATGCAGCATGAATTCAACTGGACATGTTTGAGGAGGAATGGTGTCTTTCAGCAGGAACATGCAGTCTTCTTTGATTTGTGATACATTTTAGCTTAAATCAATCACTCTTAAACATACAGTAAGCTCAAATAAACAATACAGGAGTCAGAAGGTTGCTCATCTAGGTGCATATTGTGCGATACAGGGATAAACCTGGGATTAGCACTGGGCTTGTTGCTTCCTCATTTATAAAGAAGCTGTAATATCTCTAGTGTATAAGGGGTCAGTATTGGATCCTTTGTGTCACAGCAAGGTTAACGCAGGTTCACTCCAAGAAGCAGAGTCTGAGAAGCCCTTAGTCTTCACCCTTAACCCCGCTGGGCTGTAAGCAACAATGTGCTGTCAAGTTATTGCACCTGGGCTCAGGAGATATTGCTATAGCTCATGAAATTGTGACTTCATCCTGCTCTTGTTATGTACAAATTGTATAGTTCTGCTGCAGAATCATTCTTTGGCTTTATATGTGATAAACAGTTGCAGTAGAAGTAAGAGTGGTTGATGAAATGTTCAAATATGGAAACCGGCACTCCCAGAAGTAAAAGCAAGAAAAGTTTATTGCTTCATGTTAAAAACAGTGTGCATCATGGTAGATAAAAGTTAGGCATGTATGATGGCACCCCCTAACGCGTTTCGTGCATCAGGGCACTTAATCATAGGATTTGCAGCACCTACAACCACACAGCAAGTGGTTGATGAAATACCAAAAAACAAACACAATAAATTGTTATTCCAATTCTGCTGTGAGGTATAATGGTTGTGATACCTTTCCTTAAATTGTCAAGATAAAGATTGTAATGTTCTGCAATCTTGTCAGTGTAGAGTTTGTATGCTCTACCTAGCCTGTAGAGGGAATGAAATACATCCAGGTAAGCTAAATAAAGGGTAGAGACTCTCTATGAAGCTTTTGAAGGATGTAGACCTTCATTGTTGGATAGCTGACCCAGGAAATAAAAAAGGAACTCTTGAGGAGAGTTGATGCCCTATAGAGAGTAAGTTTAACAGACAGGTAGACAGAGTCGGGCCGTGAGGTAGGCAGCTGCCTAGGGTGATGCTGGAGGGGTACGCTGTCTTGTTGCTCTCCCCCCTCCGCATGCAGGACATCAGCGAGCACATAACAGTGTGTGCGAAGTGATGAGAAGGATCCGGACCTCACTTCGCACTATGCTGAATTACCCACTAAGTCAGGGGTCTCAAACTCAACTCAGCATGTTGGCCGCAGAGAAAGATCACAGCCAGTCGGCGGGCCACACTAGGTCTACAAAAGGCAACAGTTTTGTAGACTGTTTTGTGCCAGTCAGTGCAGCAAACTTGTTTTAGAACACTTAAGTGCATCAATATCCCCGTAAATAACCTAAAGTACCATCTCTATAGTAGTGTCAGTCTGAGCAGTAAGAGCAGTAAAGTCCACCGTTAGCGGGCTCAATGGTCTGTGAATCTTTGGTGGTCAAATGGTAGCTGGCAAGGCATGGAGACGGCCAGACGCGTTTCTCTCTAAAAACTGAGCTTCCTCTTGCGGCTTGTCACTCTCTGTCTCTGCACAGCTTTTACAGGATGTATCGATCATGTGGGGTGCGTTTGACGTCAGTGTGTTATGTTGCGTGTGTTCTACCTCATGAATATTCACTGCATTTAATTAAGTAGCTTGCCAATGATTAAGCGTCTATGTGTATACCGTCCTGTCAGATATTTCGGATCCTACTAGTAAGTAAGACGAATAATATAGTTTATTATCTAGCTAGGATAATAAACTATATTATTTGTGGATCTTCATGGATTAGTCTGCGGGCCGCACAAAATAGTTCGGCGGGCCGCGTGTTTGGGACCCCAGCCCTAAGTGATAGTTAAATAGATATATACATATGAGTCTTACAAAACATTTTTTTTCTTTGCCATCAATCTCTGCCCAGTAAAAGAAGTTGTACAAATGAGACCTAAACAATGCCAAACATTAACAACACAACTCCTTATAATGTCCAGATAGAGCTAAACAAAAGCTCCTTGTAACATTGGAGTTTATAATTGATAGATAATAGCTTTATAGATAAATGATTCATCAGGGAATCTTTCTTTAGATTCCTCTTTCAGTTTTACAATTAATGAATGCGTTCATGTAATTAATTATCACACAAACAGAAAATGTTCTGCCAGTTAGGAGAAGTTACCAAATGTGAGCCTAGAATAGTTGCATTTGGGAAGCAAAACAATTTTTGTCTGTCAAAACTCAACAAAAACATCTGCTTGCTTTGAACGTGGGCTTATTTTCATATAGAAAAGTTGTTTCCACTCACCATACCATTGTAATGTTCTTTACTATACATTTTTAAAATTTCAGCTCATCTGAGTAGTATAGAATTTACTGTACATCAAGCATACTGCCCAAGTGTCCCAGATTCTACAGGAGAGTCCTGTTTATTGGGTCCTGCTAAATGTCTCGAATACTATGTTCTCACTCCTCCTAGTACCTGCTGGCTACCTTGTCACTGGAGTACAGCCAACCACAATAGAGTGAGCATCAGTAGTGATATCAGAAATAAGTCATGAATTCATCATTTTCATCTCCTTTTTATCATTCTGTAAGTAGAGATTTTGCCTCTTGAGGCTGTGATATGTTTAACTGTATGAAAAGTAGTAATGTTATTGTTACAAAAAAAAAAGAAGTTTTTGGGTAGCCTGCCCAATATAAAATCAGTGAAATGCTAAAATGTTAACAGGTTTTGGGGTTTTGCCTATTTATACTTTCAAGGTAGCCAAAGATGTCTCTGTCCGCCTGCACCATGAGCTGGAAAATGTGGAGGAGAAACGAATTAAAGTTGAAGATGAGAATGAAGTACTCCGACAGCAAATTATTGAAATGGAAATAGCCAAGCAGGCTTTGCACAATGAGCTGGACAGGTCAAAAGAGGTGAGTAACATTATGGTCCACATGATAATATAAGGCTAGGATTTTTTAAAAAGCGCATGTCGAAAAATTGTAAACCCAAGTTACCCATTGCCGTTATAATTTTACTCGTGTAGCCCAGTGTAATTTATCATTAACAATTCTGCTGTTGTAAGTTAGCTTAATTTACGTTGTTAATTCTAAAAAGACCTCTGAGGTCATTTACTCCTTGGCCCGGCTGTCTCTGCTGTAGCGCTTAGCGCTACAGCACTGCTCTCTCCATTCAACTACTTGCCACTGACAGGAAGTTACAGGTGGAGGAGGGACACTGTACAGTCGGCTGTCGGCTGTCTCTACAGCAGAGACAGCCGAGCCAAGGAGTAGGCAGGTAGGGACAGCGCTAAGGAGAGGTGTGATCCCCATAGGGAAGAAATAATACTTGTTGTTTGTTTCCCTTAATTAGTTTTCCTGAGAACTGACATTTTCCTCTCCCCGCTCCTCCTCTTTCTGTTCTGAAAGTCAGGGAACATGAGAAGAAAAAGCTGCCTGACTGCTATTGGTTAAGCAGTGTGCTGACCTTTTGGCCATATTGTTTAGATTTGGAAATCAGGAGATTACAGATGATAATCTAACTTGTGCGCAGGCATTACATTATACATTAGGCAACAATGTCTGGGGAGGGTACCTTTTCATTGAAAACTGGCCAGTACATGTCACACACTTCCTGGTGCGGGAGTTTATCAGTGCTGCCTACTCAATCATTCTGCGTCACATGAAACATCTACTGGGGAATAACACTCCTCACTAAGGAATAGTACTACATATCAAAAGATGTAAGCTGACTGTAGTTCCCACTTAATAAAATTTATATAGATATCAGTATACCAGAAGAAAAGTTTAATGATTTTTATAAATATCCCGTCAGTCTTTATAATACACCACTGTGCCTTAAGCCATTTGCCAGGGATGCTGTGTATGTAGAGACAGCTAGACTGTCTGACTGAGCAGTGTCAGAGTGACGAGATATATAGCTGCAGTGAGGGTAGCAGTGCCATAGGCATCAAAAGATTCTAGCAAGACTTGAAATGCTGCAGAGTGGGATTCATGGATTATGTGACTTGTTAACCCGCCCATTTTGCTACATCACTTCCATTCAGCCTATACTATATATGAAACATAAGGGCTGCTTCAAATATTTTCATATCATCTGCAGTCATGCAGCTGCCGAAACAAATTCATATTGCTAAGCTCCACCTTAAGATAATGTATCAATGGTTGAAATCTTATTTGTGCATATTTTTGCTTTTATTTTCATTTATTCACTACTTTTCTTTTATTTTGAAATGGTGAAAAGTAAAAACCATTGAGTTAAATTGAAAAAAAATATATATATTAGAAATGAACTATGAATTGACCAAGAAGAAAAATAGATCAATTAAAAACTAAAAAAAATAACCAGATCTTTACAGCAAAATGCCTTGGATCATTCACCCTCTCCAAGCAATGTTTACACACAAACAAAACACCGTTTCAGGGGGAAATGAAATGTATAAATCAGACATAATGATAATCATGGTCTTAAAGCCACACATCTGCTATTATCTTAAGTAATATGTCCTGACATAAATGGTTGTGGCTATGTGGATTCCCTCAGCTATTTGCATTTTATTTCATGCTCTGAATTGTAGCTGCAACTTTATTTGAAAAAATGTCACTTTGCCCTGCACCTCAACTCCAGTGCAGATGAAACTATGAAGTACCTGCATTCAATGTTCTGTTTTCTTTCCTTCTGGATTTTTCACATTTTTTTACCAATACGTTATAGCCTGATCCATCCAATTTTATTTTTTTTTACTTTTTTCCTATTCATTCTTTTAATTGAATGGACAATAACAAAACAAAATGACCATGAACATACAATAGAATAAAAACATAGAATGAGAATCTGTTCTTGAATCTGATGAGTTAAAATTAGAGCTAAAATTCTAAACTAACATTGATTTAAGTAAGATTAAAACAATTTTATCCGGGTTACACAGATTTCCTTTTAAACTTTCTAATTTCTCCTGTAATGGGTCCTACTAAACCTTAACATCCAATGAAACACGGAGAAGGAGGAGATAAATATTATCCCCTCTTTTTTTTTTTAAGTAATACATTAGAAAAAAAAAACATTCTGTCTCCATGACATGAGCAGCTTCACATTGTGTAGTGACTGATTTGTGTGAGACTCCTGCTGCTGAATTTGCCAAGAAAACGCCCCAACTGTTGCCTGGCTGGACTTCAGATACCATCAGGACAACCTGCTGAATCACACAAAGCACAGGGAGGATTAAATGTTAGGGGAGCAGCTGCAGAGGGATTTGTGTGAATGAAATAAATAAATGGTTTTGTTAAAAGAATAAATGGAGCAAGACTGGCAGACAGAGAAAGGGAGAGGGGCTTGTGTTATGTCAAGTGGTCACACTACACAGCTGGCAACCCTTTGGATATTAATAAGGGAAACAGACAGTCTCCTTGGCAGTTTTGCCTTCATGCATTAATCTAGTCCTATTTTCATTTCATTTTGACCAACTTTCTATGACAGGAGTACAATACAACTGAGAACATATACATCTACCCCCAGCAGTAAATGAATGATGCATAAATAGTCTAGGTGGATTAATAATTCCCTCAGGGACAAGCCCAAATTGTGTGTGTATATATATATATATATATATATATATATATATATATATATATATACCTGATGAAGGGAGGACAGATCTCGAAAGCTCGTTGATTTAAAAAGAGCAATAAAAAAAGGTATCACCAAGTATTGCAATACTCATTTTCTTGCATCTGTGGACTAACACAGCCACTCTATCCTACCGTATATATATTTGCCATTTTGGTTTCATTTGCCATTTTCTGCAACAAAAGATTTTTTTCCCCAAAATTGTAAACATTCCACCTCACAACAGTCTTATTAAATATAATGACTGAAGTCAAAATCAAATAGAAAAATCCTTCTGGTAAATACCAGAAAGCCTACATTTATGCTATGGAAAAATTGACCACGCAGTGCAAAAATAAATATTTTCATTGCTTTGTAGCTTTGATTTTGCCATGAGTTTTGAGTTGTAACTGTTTTTGCCATGGTTTTGCTGTTTTGAAGCACATCTGTACCATAGGAAAAAATGGAGTAAAGAAAAAACCCCACATGGATTACACTTATCTCTTAAACGTAACATAAACATTATTTTCTGAATAGGTGAAATTTTATAAAATGTACAAGATAACAACAATGAAATCTTAAAAAGTATTGTTAAATATGGTATGCTTGCAATAGATAAAAAAAATGAAGTTTTAGGATATTTACTAAAATCATTTGCCATTTTCTGCCATTGTACAGTCAAAAAAAAAGTATTGATATCAATAAATATCAATGCGTTAATACCACTACAATGTACAATACTTTCAGTGGATCGCTTTAATATCGATATCATTGATTTTTTTCCACCAAATTTACTGCCGCAATTCTATAGGGAATTATGGGTTTTCACCACCCTCAAACAGGCGAATACTTGTAAAAGTATAAATGAATTGAAAAGGGCTTAATAAATTTAGATATCGTCAATATCGACCTACCAGGGAAAAGTTACTACTTTTTAGTAAATACTCGGTTAAGCTGATAAAATGTTCCTCCAAATATTGTATCATTATACATTATACAGCCTATCACTGAGGTGAAATCAGTTGTACAGTCATTTAAAGGCAAGTAGCAGAACAGAGTCTGAGGAGTAGTGTTTGAAGGAAATCTGAAATATTAGAGGTAAATGTGTACAGATTTTTGTACAAACCCCAAAATCAGAAAAGTTGGCCCGTTGTGTAAATCGTAAATAAAAACAGAA
>WMED01017860.1:0-12876 GCA_019650415.1 Pipa parva | reverse complement strand
ATACACACACACACAGCCACTTTCTGTTCATATATGGGCGAAATTTATTAAAATCATTAAAATTATCGAAATTGTGATATCGAACGATTTTACCGATATCGAATTTTTCAGCCATTCTGCCATTGAACTCAATGGTCCATCCGAATTTCGATATCGTGATATTGATAAACTTCCGATATCGCAATATCGGTAAAAAACGTTCTATATCGCGATTATCGATTTTAATAAATTTCGCCCTATTATAGTCTCTTACTAGCAAAAGCTCCTTCTCTTTCTCACCATCTTTTGGAGACGCTTAGTTTGAAAGTCTGAAAATTGCAGATGTGTATTCTTAATTAAATCACCCAAAAAAATAAAAAACCCCTGTTTGGATTACCATGACAGCTATTTAAATGCATCACTATAATTAATGCATTGTATCAATTTCTCTCTGTCTTAATCTTTACAACCATGTTGTTAAACAGACCTCACCAATTCTAATGGTTTTACATAGTGCTTTAGATAACACGTAATCAAGAAGTTTGCTCTAAAGCCCAACTTTTAAAGTTAAACAGCTAAATATAATATTTCATAAACACAATTTTTTTGACGCACAAACTAAATATAAAATGTATTCCAATGCATAGGAGGCATTTTAATTTTTTGATGCTGCTGTACTTTTAAGCATCTGCTATCTGCAAGGTTCTGATTATTACAATTCACAAGCCTTTCATTCAGTCCTAACTCGAAATTAGGAATTTAACCATTACAAAAGAATGCTGCAAGAAAGTATCTATAAATTGAAAGCAGCCAACGATAAATATCATATATTGCTAAAATCATTTAATTATTAGTTGACTTAACTATTTGTTAAATAGGTAAATGATAGCTCTTAGTAAACTTAATTGCTACTTAAAAAGCAGGAGAGAAAACAAAGCATGTAGTTAGGCTTGACAAGTGATCGAGTGATTATTCTTTTACTGTATTGTTACCTTCAAACAATCAGTTTTTAAAAATGCTCCTAATCATAGTGAAGTCACATACTGCGTGTAAATAAACTGTGTCCTTTCCAACCAGACACCTTCACAAACAACCTTCAAAATTATAAAAAGCACTCTGTAGTGCAAATTACAACACAGGCATTATTGGGGAAAAATAAAAATTGAAAATTTTAAACCATCTAAAGAAACCTTCGCAAAATCTAAAGAAACATATTCTGGTAAAAGGCAAAGAAAGATGCCATCCAATAAGGGTTAACCATGGTTTCCATTGTCTGTTATTGAATAAGTCAGCTTGTCAACTCTGTGTGCAATATTCATCTTACTGGAATCTTTTACAACAATATTAAAAGTAAGTCACAATGCTTAGTGCAGTTGAGAGGAAGACAGAGTATGAAAAAATGGAATAAAGATTTGAAGTAGTGTTACTGAAAATGGAAGTATTTCATAGCAAAACAGAGAAGCTATAAAGACTTAGATATAAAATGTGTCAGCTTTCTCAATTTGGGAAATCTTGTGATAAAAACAGTGTTGACAATATACTGCATACATTCTGTCATTGAGACATAAACGTGTTGTACAAAGTTTTATACTTCTCTAGAAGGCTATGGGTAAAGGATTTCTTCTCATTACACAAAAACCACAACATTATATCAAACGGTGAAAAAAAAAAAAAAAATTAATATTGACTGCAAAACAAGTAAATGTTTTCTGGGGATCACCATGCACCAAACGTCAGTACTGCAAACAAAGGAGGTTTTATTGAAAAATAAATAAATAAAGCGAATAGTAAGAAACTAGCTCCCTTTACAAATGGTATGCTTAAAGAACATAAAAGGGAATGGAAAGTTTGGATTAAACCTTATTTCTATCTGACATGTACACATATAAAAAGCCAACTTAAACATTAAAATGTAAAAACGATTTTGGGATCAGTAATACTTGCCCCTTTTTTAAACAGCCTTGCTCCCCCTCCCATTCTATGTACAGGCTCTTCCTGTGCTGATAAGCCCCACCCCCAAGTGACATCACTAACTCTTCTGAGAACCGTTCTTGTGTTTCCCTTCTCCTTATCTAAAAAGTCTCTTCCTAACCCTGAGTATTTACAGTTAAGAGCTGTCCGACCACCTGTGCAGTCGGCTGAGGAGGGAGAAGTCAGGGAGAGGAGGGGGTCATGGTTCCATTCATGTACTTCCCATACAGGGAAATTGTTCAGAGTAAGAGAACAGTTACAGGGAAATTTTGAGCTCTGCTGAATTAAGAGGTAAATCAGTACTTTCTTAATAGTTATATTGCTTGACAATAGGTAAATAGGGCTTTCTTTATAGACAGGTTTTACTTACCCTTTAACTTCAAAAATAGCCTAAAACCAGTGGACAAAAGAATGACTGGCCAAATACAGCAGAAACAACTATATGTACAAACCATTGATAGGGATCATTTATCAATGTATAAATATTTAGGAGAAAACAGTGGTTGGTGCTGGTATGGAAAATGATAGATCCAAGTGAGGTTAGGTGAAAAGTGCAGGATTCAATCAACTACACTAAAAGCCAATTCAAAGAAATGAGACAGAGTACACACCATGGTATAGCAAATACATGATCTAATAGCAGCTATATTTTAAAACCAGAAGTGATATGGTGTCATGCTGTGCAGCATCTTTCATTTGCCTCTACTGCAACATATACTGTAAATTATTTATTTTCAAAAACCTTAAAAAGAGTAAATCAGTGGAACTATACAAAGATGACAATATTTTCCTTCCCATAACAACAAAGCATTTAAAGATATGCAAACACTAAAATCTAATAATTACACAAGAATCATATACTGCATAAACAGTTGCCCTTAAGCTTGCTACATAATTCAAAATATAAAACTGGTCATTTCTGCTCCAATGATGACACTATGTATGGGGTGAAAAGAGGTTATTGTTTAGATTTGTCTCCCAACAGGTAATGAGTTTTGTCTCTGGACAAAAAAAATTCCATTATCAGATGACCTCTATTGTTTCATATTAGCTGTCAGGGTTGAGGCTCCAAGTTTCCACATTTTCTACTGTAAGTTGATGGTTTATCCCTGAAGTCAACCAAACTGATTAGCATGTGATGTATTTTTTGGCCACATTATCAGATTATCAGTACAGGAATTGGTTCAGGCTTGAGCAACGTTAGTCTAATACAGACCCTATTTGATCAAATCAATAAAGACGTTTTTATTACTTAATTAAACCATTTCATCTCATAGATATAAAGTAAATCAACAGTATACCAAAACTCTCAACATCAATACAAGAATAAAAACAGAATGTTGTAGTAAATAGCAGAAAAATATATTTTAAAGCTAAAGCTGAGAAATTTACAGAACAAAACAAAGTTACTAGTTTCTTGACTAGAATAGATATTTAAGTCAACATATAAACTGTGTATTCCACATATAAATGACAATCCTATCTATACAAAATGAGCAGTTTATTTTATCAGCTGGTGATTAAGATGTAATCAAGTGTTTGCAAAAGAATACAATATAGCAATCTATATTAAGCATACAGTGTAGGAAATGGTTAGCATTGCCTATTTTGTATGGCACTGTGCCTATACACTAAAGATACAAGACAACACATATCCTTCACTTTTATCAACACAGTATGATTTGCTAGAAAAGTAAATGTGACACAGAGTTCATCACCACAAAGAAAAGAGTTACACATTTTATAGTAATTACCTATAACATTCACCTTTCCTTTCACTAGCGCCAGCAAAGAAGAATTACTTCAAGGGTCAAGACAGTAATCCAAGATGAAAGTCCAAACATGACAGGGAACCCTGAGGAGACCTAAAGGAGATAAGGAGAGTGGTCAGAAGTAGTTGAAGGTCAGAATTCACAGACACATCTTCATTTAAACAAAGTCAAAGTCAGTTTAGGAAGCAGACCAAGGTAATGCTAGAAACTGAGCAATGAACTTAAAATCCACAGTACAGAGATGAGTTCATAATGTCTCCTGGATAAAAATATCATGGTATTACAATGCTAATTATTCTGTATTCATTTAGACACACAAGTCTGAGATATATATATATATATAATAGTTATCATGATTAATATACAAGAGAGATTACACCTCCTTTAGTAAAGCAAAGGTACTGGAAGGACAAGCGGAGATTTTGCAAGAACATAGCTGTTCATCAAACAGTGACAGATTGACAAAAAACGGTCAGTGACTAAATTATTCGTTTAAGAAACATAAAACTAAGATAGTATTTAAAAAATGTAGTCGCAACATTTTTTTGGTGGTAACCCACTTGGCTATTACATTTCTATAGCTAACCACAGTTGAAATTATTTAACCAAGTGCCTTGATGCTGGATTCTATGCAATATAGCACTGGTACAAGCCTGTACTTATATTTGAGAATTTCTCTTAAAGTCTTTTAACACATGAAGGTGTTTGCCTGCTGCTTGGAATGCAGGAGATTACAGAGGGAAAGCTGACTTGTGCACATGTGCTAAGTAGTAAGTAGGGAAAAAATGTCTGGGGGAGGGTACCTTTTCATGGAAAACTGGCCAGTACACATCACACACACACATTTCCATGGTGCAGGAGTTTATCAGTGCTGCCTACTCAATCATTCTGCATCACATGAAACATCTACCTGGGCGAAACACTTCTCACTAAGGAATAGCACTAATTATGTAATTTGACTATACTTCCCCTTTAATGGTCAGTAAGAATGCTGTTCTACTGATGTTTATGTAGATTGTATTATTAAGAAAGTAGTAAACAGTCTAGTCACATACAAACAAATATGTAGAGCAGATATATACTGCAGCAAAAAGTCCATGCTTACATATTTACATAACTATTTAAAGGAAATACAATTGGAAGATATTTTCTTCATATATAAATGCAGATGGTCTTTGATAGGTCAGTATATATGCACATTACATATTCTTTTTTTTTCACTTGCCTGAGTTTGGTCTTTTAAAAGCATGATTTAAATGTACATTTCAACATATCCATTAGAGGATCCGCTTCATCAAAGGTATACACATCATAAAAATTATAAATGCACTTACATTTTTCCTGGCACCTATCTGAAAGATTGTAATAAGTGGTATAGTAAGTGCTGCTGCTCTAAGGCATATCAATCAAAGAAACAAATTAAATGAAATGCAGTGTGAGCAGCACAGATACTGTGTCCAAGAACACAACTTATTTATTCATGGGACAATCATTAAGCATGTATAGGATAGCCAAGATTATTTTCAACTACAATAATGAGTGAGCTTTATAGTGAATATCATTACAAAGAAACTCCCACATGAAAGAACATCTGAAGGGATTAAATGCTGCATCAGAAGCTTTGTAATATCTTGACGTTCATGTTGAAAGACTTGTCACAAATATAAAAGTGATTGTTTTTAATTCACAGCACAGGGGTTGTGGGACAGGTTACATAATAGAGTTTACTCACACCTTTGAGCAGACCAAGTCATCCTACCTGGAGCTAGATTAGAATTCCTTCCAGGCTTTAGGGTGGAATACTGAAATTCACTAGGTGTGTATACATTTATGGGGCCCACCTTATTGATAACAATTATCAAAAAAACTAGACATATCCTTTATATATGACAAGCATAATTTAATAAAATATGAATTGGAAACCAATTGTTTCTTTTAAACTGACCATACACATTGCAAACATGTTGCCTAATTTTGTAATTTCGGGATTACTGGAAAAATAAATACTACTTATGGTGTGGTTCCCAGAATTTTTGACTGATCAATCCCTAGGGGGGAATTCACTATGCTCCGAAGTGAGGTGTGTAGTGTTCGCCTCACTTCAGAAAAACTGAAATGCGCATGCTGATGTCCTGCACGCGGACATCAGCATGCGCATTAAAGGGATTCCCCTCCCGGCTAGAGCACTCGAGTCTCCTCGCCGGGAGGGGAATCCCTTTAATGCGCATGCTGATGTCCGCGTGCAGGACATCAGCATGCACATTTCAGTTTTTCGGAAGTGAGGCGAACACTATGCATCTCACTTTGGAGCATAGTGAATTCCCCCCCTAGTCTTATTGGATGGGAACTGACTCTATAAAATAAAAGGAAAGGTCGAATGAGAAATTTCCTTTAACAGAAATGTACAACATACGTCATTTCATCTACATTTCAAGAAAATATACCTCTGAGCAGCAAGTTATCACATTGTGCAGAATCTGTTTGTGCAAGCATGTGTATCCAACAACAGGATTGCTTTATAATTGGCCTGTGCACAACTAGTTTTAGACGCCCAAGCAATATAAAAGTATTTCAGGCTTTATCAATATATATAAAAAGAAAAATAGCTTGTAATTTAGTTTACATCAAATCCACATTCTATGGGTTTCAGCGAACCAGCTAAAACCAGTGAAAATGGAAGGAATGTTAGAAAATTTAATAAACAAGTGGCATTAAACAAGATATTTGAGCAAGAGACCAAATGTAGTAGATTTGTCTATTTAAAAGTCACATGTTAGCATGTCACGTTAGGATTTATTCCAGAAGATTTTGCCATGTTGCTCTTTCTGAAGACATCACAATGAGTATATGGCAGATTAGAAGCTGGTAATGATGCTCTAAGCAAACAAGCACTGTATGCAGTTATTTACATTTTCTCTTATTTCAATTAGACAAACTGGAAGCTGGTGAAATTTTAAATAAAATGGGTTAGGATTTAAGCAAAAATGTCAAATCAGCAAATGCAAAATTAAGATTTGACTAAGATTAAGATTATCATTTTCTACCATGTAAATCTTTGTTGGCAAATAACCATATGTGAGGTTGTTTGTACCTATAGTGGCTTTACAGAAATGAAAAACATAATTGTAAGAAAATAACATATTAAGTACTTGGAACACTTATGAAACCAATAAAGCAGACTTTTTACTGGTTCACAAAAGCTTTTGTTGGCATTTTTGTAAAATAAGACCTTTTTTAAATTATTATGGATTGACTAGTTGGCAGGATAGAGTTAAGACACATGTCATTAATAGTGCAGAGTAGGGGTAAGTACCCATCAATGTATTTTACCCTAGTGCCACTTACCTTAAATGTGTCCCTTATTTTAAGGAACATTCACTACAGCTTTGCACCTATTAAAGTGATATTTTTGAAGACCTTGAAGATTGCCCTTGCACATAATCCAAGCTTCTATAGTAAGTATATCAATTATGTTTTGATTGGAGACTCATATTTGAGAAAAGCTATTATTTTACACTTGATATATAAGGAAACAGGAATGTCCAGGCTGTATTAAACATATTTTTTTTTTCAGAATATTGACAACACTGCACAATGTTCTGGTGGGAAACCCTCCCTTTCATGTTTCTTTTTGAAACATTGTGCACTATAGTGAAGTTTGTGCACTACAGTGACGATTGTGCACTATAGTGAAGATTGTGCAATAAATACAATACAAATAGTTTTTAATACAGCCTGGATGTCCCTGTTTTCTTATATATTGACAGTATACTAGGTAAGTGTGCTCAGTGACTGTCCATATTGCTGAAGACACATCATCATATCATATAACATGGAACAGAGAACATCAAAACACCTTCCAACCAGGGTTTTTAAACCCATATGTTGCTCCCATTGCATATTACTGTAAACGTATTGCCATTTTTCTGTAAACCACCATGACATTAGAAAACTGAAGGTAACTACTACAAACAGTTGATATAAATCCTCATTAACATATGTTATCAAGCAAGAGTTTCATGTATTTGACATTTAAACAAAGACGGATGCTGCAAAAGATTACGCAAAACGAAGATTACATATATACTGTTAATCTTCAGGAAATGATTTCTATAAAAATGCCATTACGGATATAGTTTTATACTAATAAATTAGTATAGCCAAGCAAACAAAACATGGAATGTTTTTTGGAAGTATATGTATTATTTTCAAGCATATAAATGTAAAATTACATGAGTTGTTTGGATACTGGACCATAATTGATGCAAGCAGGTATTGTCTTAGAGGCTCTCTTATAAGGATATTATCTCTCAGCAATTATTAGGACAACAACATAGGCATTTAAAATTCATTTATGTGAATGAAAAAGGTATGATGATCTGACAGCAGTTCTCTTAGTGAAGAAAAGAGTTTACTGTAATTGGAAATTCTGAAAGGAAAATCATCTTTTCATGGGCCATCTTAATAATCACTACTACTACAGACCAAAGCCTCTTATCAAACTGAACTCAGGGGGGAATTCACCATTCAGCGAAGTGAGCTCCGAAGCCTTCGGCTCACTTCGCAAATGGTGTTAAGTGCATGCTGATGTCCTGCACGCGGACATCAGCATTGCGCATTAAAGGGATTCCTGTCTCGGCGAAGCAACTCTTTTGGTCTCACCGAGACGGGAATCCCTTTAATGTGCATACTGATGTCCGCGCGCAGGACATCAGCATGCGCATAACACCATTTGTGAAGTGAGCCGAAGGCTTTGGAACTCACTTTGCTGAATGGTGAATTCCCCCCTCAGTGTTATCACGAATTACTTCATCCTTAACGACAAAATGCAGTACATTACTACCCTTAACAACAAATCGGAGGGCTACAGGTATGCTTTATTATTTTAATCTCACAACTAAAAATGACAAACTATAGAATGCCAATTAAATAAATAATTTTTTTACTAGATTTTTAAATATGTAACATTGTTCTGCTCTACAACTACAAAAAACAAGACAATAAGCAAGTTGGGGCAATGGTACTAATTGTACAGTGGCTACAATGATACAGTGGCTACTAATGGTATTTTAATAACTTCATATTGAGGCAAAGATAATGGTTAAAAATGGTGCTTTATTGCAACAGGGGCACCCATATTATCTACATACATAATTAATGTTACAACACATAAATATATAAAAAAATTGATTAAATATACACACAAATGAAATCTGAGGACGTTCCCCCAAAAAGTACTATTAACTATCCTTATCTAATAACCACAATAGCACAGAGCAAGGAATACAAAATCATTATAAAAAATAAACAATAGTAAATGCAGCACAGCTCAACAGAGGAAAATAATGAAAAGGGAATAAATATAAAAAGTCCAATTAATTGTTGCTGACCCTGTCAAATGTATAAATTAACAACAGTCCTCTGCAAAACTGTGCAGCTTTCTCAAATGCTTGAAGAGAAATTAGTCATATTTCAATCAGCACTATGTATTAGTTGGATGTTTTTGAAAGAATCAGTTCTTAATAATATCAATGTACCATATGCACATTTTTGTTTTTAACAGCACTACCTTAGCAGTGGACCTATTGTAGGCTAAAATACAATAATGGCTTTTAAATAGCTCTGTACTTCAAAGTGCTGCTCATTCAGCAGCATACCAACAATCTATGTCAGTGATGGCGAATCTATGGCATGCGTGCCAAAGAATGCACACAGAGCCCTCTCTGTTGGTACGCGAGCAGTCGCCAAAGCTGCCTTCAGTACAGGCCAGGGACATGATCCGACAGTTTTCAGCCGGATCCGTGGCCTGTACTGAAGGAGCGCTCACTCGCAGGGGAGCTCTCTTCCCCCCCAATGCATGTGCGCTCCTTTACCAATGTAGGTGCGATGATGTCACTCAGCAGTGCAGGCACTTCAGGGGACGACGCTGGTGCCGTGCCAAAAAAATTCTCCACCACTGATCTATGTTATAATCACACAGACAGTCTTCCTGAGAATAGCAGACCACTTCCTGGTGGAATACACACACTTCTCTAGCATGTCCCAATTTTGAGAGAGAAGCTGTGACTCTTAATCCACTCTGGGTCCTATTTTTCCTGCATTAACTTTAATGCTGCATGTTCCCCCCCTACAAACTGCAATACTGTGGTTTCAGACTAACATGTGTTTCACCTCCCACGGCTTCATCCAAGCCATGAATTATTCTAATATAAAACTGCTTCTGCACTTGCTCAACCCACCAAAAATCCAACAGGAAGCATAAAATGAAGTGGATTGCTGTGGTCTAAGACAGGTCAGCTTACTAGTGAGGGCAGAAGGCAGCATTGGAGCCAATAAACCCTATGAGTAAGTATTTCCCCCCTCCCCACTTAAGAATCACCATTAATATTAATGAACTTTAATTCTCCTTTAAAACATAATAATACATTTTCCAAAATGGAATATTTCAAATCAATAAAATAATGCATAGAATTATATTTATATAATTTACTAGTTCTTACTGGATTTTCTCATTCGACATAAGACCACAACAGCTACAAAGGCTTAAGACAAACATGCAGCCTGGACATTAATCTATTTAATTGGAAGCATACTGGAGGTTTATAGCGGCTATTTACAGTAAATACATATTTTGGATGGATTATCACCATTTATCCAAAAATAAACATTCCAAAAAAAGTGAGAATATGCATGATTTTTTTTAGAAACATTTTAAAATGCACTATGATTGTTTAGATGTCTGAACATATTTACGTGCTTAAAGAAAATGAATGTATTTTAGTGACAACAAGTTTGAGATTATATATAGAAAACATCTTAGAAATTTTACCATGTCTGCCAATGGCACAGACAAATGTGCAGATGATTTTAATAATCCCATGCATAAACATGGAGAGAGAAAAGAGATTTCCTATTATTATCCAACCGCCTCAAACAAAAATGCAGTTGCAACCTTCACGGTACTAGGTGCCTGAAGTATACAAGGTTAGGACCTTCAAAAGAACCGTTAGCTTTGTATGTTTTCCAGTCCATTACTATAGCAATATTTTTCAATTTATTTCAAATAGCAGAGTGGAATGCCTTCCATAACCTCATAAAAGAAAGAAACAGAACAAAAGAAAAAAAAAATGCATTTAAAGAAATTTGAGTAAAGGAACCGTGTCAAAGCTGACAAAGTTCTTTCTATTGTATTGTTACAATAATACCAAAAGAATCTTCCTATAGCAATAAGGCTAAAACAATGCAACTCTGCACCCAGCTAGCAGTTTCTAATATGTGTGTGCAGTATGTATGTGTGTCTGAATCTCTTTAATTTTACTGATACAAGATTTATGTCTGTATTATAATTGCATTGTTAGACTGTACATCGCTGCATAACGTAGCGGCACCATATAAATAAAAATACATACATACACAGTATCTACTAAAAATTTCAATATGTAAAAAAGAGAATTGTTTTGGTAACAATAATATATGCCCCTACCTGCCAGGTGGGGGTTAATAGGATGGCATTGCTCCCTCTCCAGCTGTAACATAATCTGTGCCCACCTACTGTCTTTTGTTTGGCTGGGCACCAGCCCCCCCTTCCCTATATCATTCTAATTGACTGGGTGCTGTTGCGAAGCCAGGCAAGGTGAGGACTGGGGAACTCTCCCTCATGGACTCAGTACTTGATAAAGGACCCCAAAAATGAGACTGTCCTGCGGAATCCAGGACACTTGGGAGGCATGATGATAACTTAAAACAAAATGAAAAATCTGAAAGAGAAACACAAAAAAAATAAGCTAAATATACTTAAGTGGAGACTTCACTTTATTAGGAAACAAAGTGTACCACTATGGGTAACAACTATTGCCACCCCACACATGAGACATTAAAAGCATCCGCTTTGTTTAGACACATTTTGGTTAATTTCACTTCTTATAATGTAACACTCTAACCCTTCTTTATTTTTCCAGCTGCTCTAGCTCCCAAGGAATGCTAAATGGACAGTGTTTCTTTTCAGGGACAGGATCAATTTTATTTGAATTTAATGATTCTGTTAGGAAATTGCTTCCACATACTTCTCAATTATAATGGAAAAAATCAATCTATACTAAAAACTGTTTAAGTGTGCTATTACTAGCTTTCCACTAATCATCTTATTTGCCTTTTCACTTTTCTATGCATGAAACAATCACTTAAGTCTTTGACTTTTCATAGAGATTTGCTTAAAGCTTTTTATTGGTTGAGCAGTAGGTTAAAGAACTAAACCCTGACAAAGGTTGAGGGTCTTATTGACTAAAGGGTGAATTCACCTCACTATGATTCCAGTCGCAATGCCAAAATAGACACAAATTCACTTCTCACTATTGACTAAGTGGAGAATACACTTGTCAAACAAGCAGACAACAGTAATCGCCATTGCATGCGTAGTCAGGCTGATAGAAGTAGGATGCGAAGTGAGGCGAAATTGACAAGTAAAGGGCAGTGAGATGATCCTCTCCATATCCCACTAACTTTATTCTTTGAGTATTTTATCTATTTCTATGTTACCTTGTCCATAGGTCATGCAGTCACTTAGTCCCAGTCCCCATTGTCAGTTTTCAATGGTTGCCTTACACAACAGTGGAACCCTGCCATCAACCACTTAATTCTTCAACCTTAGACACACTCCATAGCTTAGTCAATAGTATACTGTAAGTACCTGTGCATACGCACACAAAGACATGCAAAGAGCTCCATAAGTTCGCGACTGTCATAGCTTTCTGAATTAGTCACATATTCATCACTTCCCAGATTTTAAGCGAACAAGGGGAGGTTGCAAATAGATGTGAATTCACATCCCTACGCAACTATTCAGACTTTAGTCAATGAGGCCTTTAGACTTTTAATAATTTACTTATGCACATTCTTTACTACACCAGATTAGAGATGGTACAACCCTATGGACTAATGATCTGTGCCCCCAAAAGTTGTCATTGGAGGCGGACATCCTTATAAGCTTGGTCAGCCTTCTCCCATCTCCCCTTATCTACTAGGTCAACACCTGCTCAATATGTACTTAGAGAAGGAGAAAAAATTACAGGCTTACTATTATTCTAACATAATGAGTTATTGTCAGACTAACTATAAGAGATTAGAGGTCTGGACCCCAGTGGCTGGATACTGACTA
>WMED01017859.1:0-12876 GCA_019650415.1 Pipa parva | reverse complement strand
ATGCTCAGTGCACGTGCACGTGAGATTTGGAGACGGGAGGAGAACCTGCTTGTTAGGGGGTGTTCCTGTTGTGTTTGAGTGGCAGGCCAGGCAGAAAATGGCAGCTTCTATGTTTTCTAATCAGGCTGAGATTGAAGTAAGTGTATTTTCAATATGCAAATGTTTTTTTTTGGTTCCTAATTACTTGATTTACATTATAAAGTCACATACTTTCTAAAACTGTAATAATCCTGAGCTGACGGGTGCACTTCAAAGAGCGTGTGTGAAAATCAAAGTGTATTCCTCACTGGCCTATGCTGCTTATGCCTAGTCCCAGCTCTGTGGTCCTACACAATGCTTGAGAGACCAGACATACATAATGGATCATGTTAAGTCAACCCTGGTAATAAAGAGGAGCACATCATAAGCCTGCAGGTGAAAACAGGACTTCCGGCTCTGAGGAGCATAATCAGCAGTCAACAGTATGCTTCAGCAAGGTTTATAATCTTACACTAGTCATATGTTCAGAATGTGAGGTACATTTCCTTGGATGATATACAGGTTATACCAGAGAGCATCAATAAATCAAAAGAAAATGCAAGACAGTAGTAACAATCTTCCTTCCCTCACAGAAAGGTGTAAACCAAGCACCCGTAAAAGGTCTGTGCTTATGTGTTGATGTCACAAAATAAATGTGCATGGTTATTGTGGTCACTGTGTATCTAGAGTACTACAGTAAACACACAATCCACTTTAATTAACTGTATTACCACAGCTAGTATTGTAGAAAATGGGCTAGATCCAATAACAACTACATCTTTTCCTGCATGCCTTTTAAATATATTATAAACAGCAGTTAAAGGGCCGGTAACACCAGAAAAAGAAAATCTCTCTCTCTGCAGGTTGCAGCAAGACTGGGCTTTCTGATACACTTCAATATGTATTATCTAACGCTCCATAGGAAACAATAGAAGTAGGCCAAGGTTTGTTAACGTGACATATAAAAATGGCTACAACTGCAATTAACAGAAACTCAAAATAATCAAACAAATCAGGAATTCAGAAATTCTCCTTCTAAAATAAAGTGTTAATCAGTACTATGCCAGGTCAATTCAAAGAGAATGTTTTCCTTTCTGGTGTCACTGGTCCTTTAAGACCCATTACCATATTCCCCACTGACTTGTCTCCTAATAGGAGAGTCTCCTATAACATAGAGGGTCATAGTGTACAGCAGGAGGAAGGAAGTCTAATTCTGGCTGACCACACAGGCAACACCATAAATGTAATGATGTGGGTATAGATGCACTCCAAGAAATCATCTACACCCAATAATAGTGTATGTCCCAGTTTATATGGATATAGTTTTAAATGAATTGCCTTTTCATTTCAGGTTGGTTTTCTAACTGTAGAAAGCAACTATTTTAATGCTGAAGTGTGAACAATGTTGGAGAGGGCTGGGTGTATTATATAACTGCAATGACCTTTACTTTAGCATCAGAATGTGGTGCTTTCTCTCTCTCTTTTGAATTAGTGCACATTCAGTTGTTCAACCAGCAGTTTTACTGCACTGTTTGCCCAGAACAGCTATTGAAGTACAGTATGTTAGACGTCAGGATTAGCAGTACACAGACATATAATCAGAAGTGAGATGTGAAATAAAACACTGTGTGAGATGTGAAATAAAACACTGTGCCTTTATTGTCACATTGTTAAAAACAAATTAAAAAGTAAAGTGCATAATCAAAAGGGAGCTAGTCCTTAATAGTAAACCCAACCATAGGTGATCTATACCGTTAACAATATAAAGACAATGCTATACTAAAATGTAGTCAGTGAGCGGTGTCTCAACAAATTACAGATAACCAGATACATTTATATACATGTAGAGAGAAAAAAACAGTTTGGATAAAGTAAACCAATATTCTACATTACCAACCAAGTCAACGATATAAAAGATCTATTAGGAGGCCCAGCCACACCAGATGCATTTCGCCATTTGAAGCATGGCTTCTTCTTGCGGTAGTCATCCACACATTCACAGTGCTGAGAATTTTTATATAAGGATGACATTGCGAAAAAGTATGAAAAAATCTATTTTTTTGATTATTTTTGACCATTTCTCCTATTTATAAAAATATGAATGTCGCTTTGCCTGATATTGCCTGTTTTGGATATTATTTCTCCTTTCACCGAAATCCCAATATTGCCCTAGTACTATTTAAACAACTTTTTCACCTTTTGGCAGTGGTAGCAACTTATTTGAGTAATAATAAGATTAAAAGCTATTGATTAATAAAACCATATAGGAATTATACTATTTTTCATGGAGACGGCTTTAGAATCATCTATGCATGTTTTTATGGTCACTCGGAAAACTTCAAAGGAATAAGAAAAAAATTGGGAAATATATCAAGTGGCGTACTTTGTGTCCATTTTTTAGCACATTATCATTCACTTTGCATACATATTGCCGCTGATGTGTCTGTTTTTTACTTTTGGGAAAATCAAGGGAGAATTCACCATTCAGCGAAGTGAGCTCTGAAGCTTTGGGCTCACTTCGCAAATGGTATTATGTGCATGCTGATGTCCTGCGCGCGCATCAGCATACGCATTAAAGGGATTCCCGTCTCGGCGAGGCAACTCTTTTGGTCTCGCCGAGACGGGAATCCCTTTATGACCAGTCACGACTGATGTTTGAAGCTTAGAATGATTTTATAACTTATATTTTAGAAGTGAAATTAATGTCTGTAGAACTCTAGTGTTAGAGAAGCAGATACGCATTTGTGTAAAAAATGTTAGCAATTCCCATTTTGCGACATTTTTACACCTATGATTTGTTTATGTAAAAATTATTAGCAAACAGCAATTGCCGTTTGTGTGCTTTCTACACACGAATGGCTGTTTTTTTTTCATCTAATTTTGCTAATATTTGGACACAAATAGGTATTGCTAATATTTTGCTAACATTTTTTACACAAACTGGTCATTGGAGTAAAAAAAGGACATCAAATGCTAACTTTTTATTTCACACAAAAGTGTAAGTTATCATTTGGGACAATGTTTAATGATAAATTTATATTTTTTTCAGTGTCCTTTTTACTATTGCGATAACGCCACAATACCAGCAACAAAGTATCCAAAACAGCAAAAACTGCAGTAACTGTAGGGTAGTAAACTGGAGAAAATAGCAATATTTTTAAATATAGGCTGTTTCTCCTGCATTTACTAGTCGAAAAACCTGTTCAACTTTAATTAATGTGCCCCCCAGGTCTCAATGCAAAACTTATTTATTTACACATGGAATGTTTCTGGCATTGTTGCCCTATATCAAAGTCATGTCAGTAATGCCTCAGTATACTGAAGCTATACTAAGGCTGAAGGTGACACCACTACTGAGGTCACCGGTGCATAACCCAATCTATTGTGATTGGCTGTGTGTAAATGAGTGAGCCTGCCTGCAGGTACCAGGAAGGGGTTCAGAACTTAAAGCAGGCCATCTAGGACTGTAGAACAGGGACCAAACTACAGGACTGTACCACAGGATTGGAGATACTTGGGGGAAAATCAACATGTGTGTGGAATACACAAATTACTATTTTAAAAATATATGCTCCAATAAATGAAAAAAAAAAATTCATTTAAAAAACGAGCTAAAGAGAAATGTTCTTATAAATTTTTTTTCAAAATGATCAGAATTAGATTAAATAAAACTAAATGAATTCTGCTGCAGAGGGGCCAGGTTTTAATTTAAATGACCCTAACGTCACCTGCGTATTTAACTTAGGGTAATATGTTTTAGTTATTTATAATCATTTCCTAAGCAGTGGAACAAAAGCTAACGTAGTTTAGAATGTTTCCTCTAAACCTCTAATTTCCTAGACAGGAATTTAAATATCAATAGTCTTGTTAGTGAGAAGTGGTTATTACACATTGATGATACAATTGAAAGAATATTAAGGGATTCTGCTAACTAATATTATATGTAATGTAGATATTTCTGTAGTTAATTCGATGTGCTAGTATTTACTATTTCTGAGCATAAGAGGCACATATAAGACAGCCATGAGTTATTCTGTGGAGAGTCAAATTCCCTGAAACATTTGTATAATGTCCTCCAGCTTTGATATATATTTGGACTCTTCCATATGCAGCTCTGCTTCAAGAAAAAAACACCCTGAATCTTTGAACTAAGACCTCAATGATATGGCCATCCACCCTATTGTTTGTTCAGGCTTCATAACCTTGCCAGTCTATTTTTACATAACAGGGCCAGCCATTCCTAAATGAAGTCATTTTAAACAGGTGGCACCAATACAACATTTTTTTTGCCAAAAGTAATGCAAAGAGAAGGTCACAACAGAGTTTGCAAATCTGACTCTGTACAACAAGCTTGGAAAACAACATTAACATTTAGGGGGTAATTCACCATTGTGCGAAGTGAGGTCCGGATCCTTTGCCTCTCTTTGCACATGGCGTTATGCGCTCGCTGATGTCCTGCAAGCGGACATCAGCGAACACTTTAAAGGGATTCCAGTCTTGGCAAGACCACTCGAGTCACCTCGCCGAGACTGGAATCCCTTTAAAGCGTTTGCTGATGTCCGCATGCAGGACATCAGCGAGCACATAACGCCATGTGCAAAGAGAGGCAAAGGATCCGGACCTCACTTCGCACAATGGTGAATTGCCCCCTTAGATGTCAAAGTACAAATCATCCTTTTGTTACAGTCTTTGCTGAGTATATATATATATATATATATATATATATATATATATATATATATATATAGTATATATATACTGTATATATATAATGACGCAGGGCACTGAAACAACTAAAATAACGTCTCATTTATTAAACTCAGTAAGTACATTTTATTTTGCTCATATGATATGCAGATGACCATATCCTTTGGAAAGCAGTGCATGTTAAACCAGTTTCTTTGTTCTTAGTAATTATTGGCACACTTGTTCTCTAATATTATAATATGCTATACCTTATATATATCCCTTACTCTCTATATCACCTTGTATATAGCCCTTACTCTCTATGACACCCTGTATATACAGTATCACTTATTCTCTATATCACCATGTACAGTATATAGCCCTTACTATCTATGACACCTTGTATATATCCCTTACTCTCTATATCACCTTGTATATAGTAGCCTTACTCTCTCTGACACCTGGTATACATCTATGTTGCGACTAGTGACTAGCCCACTTAATGCACTGGAATGGGCTAAATTCCATTTTGCATCTTTGCGTGTGTTCCTTTACATTATAATTCTCTCTGTTGAAAGCTGGCTAAGCATACTAGGGAACAGCACCACTGTTAACTGAGGAGTTGTGCTTTATGTTATTTCATTGAAAGTTATCGGTAGGTTTTACTTTGTAAATCAGCCTGCGGCCTTGTGCTTTTATATGGTGGTGGAACTCCTCTGTATCTAAATTACAGAAAGGGGCTACATTATCCTCTATGTAAATACCATAATAGCATTTACTTTACCTATAATAAGTAGTGATTTCTATTATGTACCTTGTGTCCAGTTGTTTAAACAACAGTTTTATTGCACTTTTGGTCCTACTACTACTTACTTATCGTAAAACATAAAAAATGTATTTCAACAGTTTGTAGAACAGTAAAAGGAAGTTCACAATATGTACTTGTAAATGAGATATTCTTATGGCAAATTCCAGATTCATAAAAACAGAAATGATGTGGATTCTGGCTTCTCTTGCTAAGTAAATCATGAACAAGAGATTATATACTGAGAAATGATTGCTTAGGAAAGCATAGGGGTGGTGGTACTGTCCTACTTTTCCCCCTCTAGCTTTGTGATTAATGTAAATTCCTGAATGGTATTGATTTAAAGAAAGTTGTGAGGTTGTCTATTTGGAGTGGCATTCCATATAACTGGGCATATTCCATCTTTTCCATTTTCAGCTGCTTAGGAACGAACTCCCTAAGGCCAGGTAAAAGGGTTGTGTTGATTCAGTAGTGACGTATGATGGCAGGCCTCTTCCATCTTGTTCAGTCAAGCATTTGGTGTAAGAACCAGATGTACCTGGCTTCTGTTTGCTGAGGTCACGTTTTTTATCCCTGAATTTGACAAACGAACTGGAACTTGACATACTTTTAACAAAACAAGCTGTATAAGAATTGTAGTTGGTTCTGTATTAATATCTTCCAGATGCTGAACTGGAAAGTACACACACCAAAGAAAACGGTGCAGCTGTTTAACTAGGCATCAGATGTGACATACTGTAAAATGTGCCATTGGCTTATTTTGTAATGCGCTGAATTCCCTTTAAATGACTCTATATGTAAATGGAAGCCATAATTGATCCATTTAGCAAAAGAATGGTCTTACCCTTTATTCATGAATAGTCACAAACCAGCTCGAAATAAGAACAAGAAAATGTTTTGCTGAGATCCCTTCTGATGAATAATAAATCAGTCCAAATAGACTGCTGCCAGTGTGGTAAACTGAAGAGCTCTGTTTTCAGGAATGTGGGGTGTTTGGCAGATGGAAAAATAACACATTTCCACTTTGCCATTGATTTAATTGCTTAGCTTAGGTGTAAAAGACTTGCTTGATCAAACTCTGGCTGCCCATTTGAGTGACTAAATTGCTCAAGATGCTGTGACCTATAGGGGTTGAAACAGTCATCTGGAGCATTGGGCCTGGCTGCCACCGATGCGACCCCTGTAGTGTTCCATGGGGAATGGGGGCCCCAGTTCCAATCATGCCCTGGCCCAGGCCCCCCTCCCCTAAGTTCTGACTCTGACAAGATGCACTAAAATATACAAATGAATTAGCTTACGCGTGGCAAGTTTAAATGTGATTTAAAGGATGCATTGCATTAACACTGTACTGAATTGTTTTATATCTGCTACTCTTCTCCATTAGCCACTTCTTTCTTAGTATGTTTCACAGTCCACAAAAAGCTGAGTGACCAACCAGAATAGACTAAAATAAACCATGTCCCATATTAGGACAGAGGAAGTGGGTTGCAATAATGTGAGGTGATACCCAGTTGGCTGCTCTGTGTGTCAGTGCAGAGATTGATGCACAGACAGGAAACCAAAAGCAGGGATTTGTGGTAATGGGAGCAGAAGAATGAGCCAAAGGTTTTCTACCAATACAGTACAACCATGCCCACTGGTCATGTGACAGGGGAGTCAAACTCTGGCCCACAGTGTATTATATTTTGCCTGTGAGAAAATACCCAATGTCTACTAGAGCTGGCATGCCGGTAGACATTACATGTACTGCTAATATTGCTCTGTTGGTGCTTTGAAGTGTCAATCAGGACCTACAAGTGCCCCCTCCTCTGTTGACATTAATTAGCAACCTCACGCTACCAATCACATTGGCCCACCCCTCCCTAAAATGGCCAAATGAAAGATGGGAAACAGAAGCTTTCTCGAAAAGTGGAAGCAGAATATCTGTTCACAAATGTAAACGTCAGACCTATTTAAAAAGATTCAACATTATGTCTGATGAGAGGGAAAAATGTCCTCAGTTTTTGACATTTATTTCAATAAATATCTAGGTTGTCCAGCAATTTTGTCCAAGTTTTTAGTTTTGGCCCAGTGACTGTGTATTTCAGTTTGCCACCCCTGGACTAGGACACCTAGCTGTAAGGATTGCTAGGTGTCTCTAATAAAACTGCTTTATTTAAAGGCTATTCAGTTTCTCTTAGCAATTCTGTAAAGTGATTGTTATTCTGACTGGTGGTTAGTGTATGGATTGCTTTTTTTTTTTAATGCACATTCTGCTACCTTATTCTGTAATAAATTTGTAATAACATCTCTAAAAACACAGATAGAAGAACTCTCGGTCTGAATGCAAAACTTATTTATTAATACATGACACGTTTTGGGCATTGTTGTCTTTTATGAAATGCACAGAATATACAAAATACAATTTATTAAATACACAAAAGCACACCCACACAAAAGTGCCCACCCCCTTATAGGACTTCCCCCAGGCAATATTTAGGTACTCACTCCCACTAAAGTCTGTTTGAAAGTCCATTTTTTGGGTAAGTCCATCAGTACCTGCAAACTGTCCATACAGGGTCTAACAGGGCAATAGTAGGAAGAAACACATCAAAAACATTTATAAGATTCAACAAAAGAGTAACTATTACTCTATGGCGATTAAATATATTTACCAGACTGCAACACAATGGAACCATTAGCAATTACGGGTAGTATTCAGTGCTCAGAGAAAAGCTGTCGATATATTAGTACCAAGTCATAGGAATGGTTCAACAGACCGTACTTCATTTAGGCCTTGGGGATATACACAGTTCAACCATTTTATCCAGAAAGCCACCCTTTGTAACAATTATTTTTATTAAATCTCCTCCAATCCTGCAGTACCATGGGCTGTTATAAAGCAGAAAGCAGGAAGAGAGAAAGAGGGGGAGAACCAGCAACAGCAACCTGCAGCTGTCAGTCACTAGTCATGACTACTCCTGCAACTGAAACCAGTTCATTCCAAGCTCTCCTAGTAAGTTTCATTAACAGTCACAGTTATGACACCCTGTCTGGCTACATACTTCATCATTGCTCATGGGCATAACTACATGGAAAATTCAAATTTTATCTTTCAACATGGGTGAAATGAAAATCCATTATAGAGTAATCAATTCTCATTGATATATGGAAGAGCTAAAAAATATGCGTGGATAAAGAAACTGATCATATTTAAAGATATGGGTGTACTGGCAACAAGAGAGTGATGTAGGTCCAAATTATGCATTACTGACCATGGATCTCTACTTAAATCACAACTGCAGACCTTAGCTTGGATTCATTCCAGCTCATTGCTCCATAGCTCCTACAGTTGAAGAAGGGTCCTCACACTAACTGTATTGGCTCTTATGTAATCCAGGACATCGGACATTATGATGGAAATTAAGATCTTATCTACCAAATAGAAAATGACCAGATTAGGTTAAAACACAGCAAACAGAGAGGGATAAAATAACTGGAGAAAGGTTCCCTGAAGATTGTTTTAGAATATTTCATTAATATAATAATGGTGGGCAGTAACGGCTATGCCATTAGGCAGAGTAGGCAAATGCTAGGGGCGCCGCCTGCCTAGGGGGGGGCGCCCTAGCATTTGCCTACCCTGCCTAATGGCAGAGCCGGCACTGTGTGGTTTGTGTCGTGGGGGGTGGCGCGATACGGGGGGCGCCGGGGACTTGGGCGGCGCGGGATGGGGGGGGAGCGCTGGGGGAGGGGGGAGCCTAGGGCACCTATAGGGCCAGAGCCGGCTCTGATGGTGGGTACAATTTGGTGCACTGGGTCTCAGCAATCTATCATTCCTGCAATTAAAACACAAATTCAAAAAGATGTAATTTCCTCATTTCTTAGATATGTTCAGTAGTAACCACATACATAATATAACTACAGGAGATCCCTTACGATTTGCATGGGAATTTGTCCTACATCATTTAAATAGTTTCTAAGAACAACCAGAAAAGGCACTAAGGGACTAATCAGGAACAGAGCAGATGATGAGACAACCATTAACACAGCTGCAAGGAAAAGATATAAAAAGCACAGTTTGGATTGTGTTGTAAAGAGGATGTCTTGGCTTTATCTGAAACACAGTAGACTGGATTATGATATAACCTTTAATACTCATGTATGACTAACTACTCTAAGCCTTAGGCCCAGCTGCTTGAGCATTGCCCTCATTTATATAATCCAGTGCTAAACTGATAATGTACAGGACAGGCAGATATATGGACCAAATAACCCAGAAAAATATAACAATATAAAAAGGATCACAAAGAACTCTATAATCAAGGAAACGTTATGAAAGAAGAAATAGTTGAAAACATTACAGGTGGTTAAAATGGGATAAATGCAAGGGCCTGTACATTGGAAGATTCAACCCTACTATATAAATGCTCATTTTTGCTATAACAAGCACTTGCTGCAGTTTCCATTTGTAAGAACTGATGATATGAAATAATCTACCAGAGGAACGTTACACACAGTTTTCTATTATTAGATCAGACATTCCAGACAATGGGTTGAAATTTGACAGAGTTTATTGACATATACACCCTAAACACCTTGAAATTCCACTGTGTGATGTCATAATAATTTGCAGTAGAATTTAAACCAGGTTTCCATTCACATTACTGCAAAGAATTCAACTGGTTTGAAATACAGGGAACATAATCTTTAATATTAACTGATTTCTTTTATTGAAAATATACTTTATTATAACATAAAATATATAAAAAACAATACATTCTTAAAATGTTCATGTCAAAGGGGTTGGGCCTGGGGCCAATTTAATATTAACTGATATTTCACACGCAATTCTCTTATTCAGCACTTTACGTAGCTTTTTGCTGGTAGTGGCTGGCGTCATGGAAGGCTACTGTTTTTTAAGTTTAAATAAACTTCCCCTTGTTACAATGCTGCCATGTTGCCTTTATCATGATACCAGGATAACTATATCCAGAACTGACTGGAAAATTAGTTGAGAATACAAACAAATCCTGGAGAGTGCAGAAAAATAAAATAAATATTAAGAGCGATGTGGTCTGGAAGTAAATACCACTTAATGAAATGAATTGTTGCCAGGACATGCATATGATTATTTGTATTTACACAAATATATTACATACAATATATTCAGTGAAATGGTGCAAACACGCATAATGTTTTATATATAAAGAGTTTACCTAAACAAAACATTATTTATCAAAAATCTCAGAAGAGTAACTGGCGCCTAAAGCAAGTCATTCTTATTACATATAAGCCCCATTCTATTCAGCAATGCAATATCGCTGCAGTAACATTTAAAGGGACACTGACACTATATTGTACAATGCGCCACGTGTGAACATACATTTTTTTATACAGGAATCTATTATTTCTTCAAAAAAAGTAAATCAAATTTAAGGATATGGTCCCTTTTGGCAGTTTATCAATTTTCAGCTTATATTTAAATGAGGAATAGTGTTATAGATTCACTGCTTTCTGGGAGTCTCTCCCTTTCTGAAAGTGCTTAATTACAGAACCATATGTACAATAACCTCACCAACTGACATTATCATCACCCCTGGGTGTGTCACAAACCCTTTCAGGGGATCAACCATATTTTTAGACAGTGTTAAAGTCCAAACTGTATAATTTTATAATTTTACCTGCTCTTTAATCAGGTTCCAACTGAATACAACTGAATAGACTGCCCTTCTTTCCAGCCTTCTCCCACCCATAGAACATAGAAATGATTTTCCATGTTAGAGCGCCCTCATGTGGAAATAATAGCTTGTTCGGCTAAGGCACTATAATGCCCAGTCCAGGAGGCAGCATTCACAGTTGTGTTTTTTTTTTCTGTTTTGCATTAGATTCAATGACAACCAGCAATCAAAAAAAATCAGTCGATGTGATAACTGATTTTTCACTCATAACTATTATTACTACATATTACTTTTATTACTTCTTTTCATTACAACTATCTTTCTGTTTCAACCCTGTGTTATCACTCATCCAGTCTATTACAGGTGCCTAGTTACTAGTTTGATGTACCGTTTGATTCCTGGTTGCTAGGTTGATGTACCTTAGCAAACAGAGAATCACTGAAATGTAAAAAGAGAAGTAAACAATTCACAAAACAAAATAAAAAATAAGACCCAAAGCAATCTGTCTTAGAATACCTACTATATACTAATAATCTACTGGATTAGAAAATCACATTTTTTTTGGCCATGGTAAATCTTTATAACATGCCCTGGTAGGCGGACTGGAGGACTGCAATTTTAACCTAGCGAAAGTCACCAGGATCCACTTTATTTGCTGATAAACTAATAGGCAATTAAACTAAAATTCAAAAATGTTTTTACCAAAATTCAAAAAGTGGGGAAATCAGAAACAACAGGAAAATTGCAAAGAAAATGTCCTACTATTACTGGCACAACCACCGATATATGGGCCCTGGTGCAAGATCAGAACAGGGTCTTATGTTGTGGCAATGCCCCTGCCAGTAGCCTAATTAGGAAATTCACAGGCGCCATTGGATTTTCAGGGGTCCAGACCTCCAGGGGGCATGGGCCTGGTCTCAGTTATGTTCACTGTGATGCCTGTAGTAAGCCCCCTTATATAGATGATAATGTAGCCCTCTTTGTAATTAATGCAAAGATCTCCATAAGTCTGCTGCTGTCATGAGCATTTGAATTGGGCATAAATTCACTACATCACAGAGTTTGCTTATAGCCAAGATGGGGAAGTGGAGAATGGATGTGATATTGGACCTGTATTTGACTATTAGGCATTCATCATGGGAAGCGGACACTGGTGCAGATCCCCTCTCTTCCCTGGGCCAGTGCACAATCAGCATCAGGGGCCACTATCCCTGCACCACACTACAGGGATCGCCGTGTTGCAACCGAGCACCCTAGTCCATAAGGACTGGTCACCACTGCAACCCCTGTAGGCCCTCCACTGGCATTCATGAATAAGCCCCTTTAAATCATGTAAGCCTTGAAGGGGCTGATTTATAAAGCACCTGTTAACTCCCACAGTGCCACACAGGTCATGGGGATGCACACAGGATAAAATATAACTGTGTTTTTAATTCAGTTACCAGGCATGAGTACAAACTTTGGCCTGAAGAGCTTACATTCCCAGTCTACTCTATCAGTAACAATACAAAGCCTGAACCAGGTGGCTGTAATTTATTGCCATTTGTGAGCAGCAGGTGACTTAGAGTTAACCTGCATTACAGCACTTGCCCTGCTGCAATGGTAGATGATGGCAGAGCAGCGGTGTAGCTGGATGACCTTCCCCTTGTTTTGTTGTTGATTTGATGATATTTAGCATGTGCTGTGACTATTAATTGTTCCTCCCATTGT